>WWET01001414.1:323079-333190 GCA_011038615.1 Limnodynastes dumerilii | reverse complement strand
TCTCCTGAGAACCGATCCGGCAGAGGGGCTTTGACATCTTGAACCGGAGCCGGAGGTGCTACTGGAGGAGGAGCGGCATGTAATGCAGCGATGGCCTGATCCTGAGTCTCCACCTTTGAGGTGAGGTTTTGTACCATCTGCCCAAGATGGGAGACTTGGGTAATTAATGCTTTAATTGCTTCCGAGGAGGCGGGGTCCATCTTGATAGAGGATACTGACAAGGCACTGGTGGAATTTAGGGAGCAATGAAACGGAAGGTCCAGAGTACACTAGAAATTTTTTGGGCCGGTTATAATGTTATGGTACCCCGGGTTACCTTGGTAGCGGACCGGGGTGACCACAGGGTAAGGTAAAGAAATACGAGCAACTCACCAGGGCGTAGAGCCTGAAGTCGGACCGAGTGTTCGCTAGGGCCCCTGATGGTGGGGATAGTCTGGAGCTGGTAGGAACCCGTCAGGATACGGCCCTAGAATGGAATGCTCGGGAGAGGAATGGTTAATAAAGGCAGGATCAAGAGGGAATGGGAGATAGAGAAATGGAACGAGCGGGAACAGCCAGAAGGAAAAGAACTGGACTTAACTAACTACAAAAAAACAAATAACAAACAAGACTGGGAAAAACCTGGACTGGACACAACTAACAAGACAGACAAGACAGACAAGGAGACACTCTCACACACTCAGACAGCAAAATCCCAGAGGGATACAAATACAATCAACCAGGGAAAGTGAAGGATAATGACACAGAGGAAAATACAATAAGGTAGAGAGCAGGGAGAGCAAACAATGGGGAGAGGAACGGAACCAGGGAGGCAAAATACGGGACACTCAGTAATCAGATGAAAATACAGGAAGAGAGGCACAAGGCAAGAAGGAGCAGAGCACAAGAAGGAAAGTGAAGGATAATGACACAGAGGAAAATACAATAAGGTAGAGAGCAGGGAGAGCAAACAATGGGGAACAAAGAGGAACCAGGGAGGCAAAATACGGGACACTCAGTAATCAGATGAAAATACAGGAAGAGAGGCACAAGGCAAGAAGGAGCAGGCTAAAGCACAAGAAACTATAACCGGCGCCTGCTACTACCGTCAGAGAGCCTTTTAAACCTACCAGGAACCAATGAGCAGCGGGAAGGAAAGCGCCATAGTAATCAATGGGCTGACGTCAGGGCGCTAGGCAACATCCCGACGCCAACCCGACAGCAGAGGAGAATGCGCTCAGAGTGGGGAGGCGTGGCGCGCAGAACGAGGCCTGCACAACGGAGAGAGCACAGCGCCGAGGGACCGGAGGGGAAAGGCTGCAGCCCTGTCCCGACTCCAGGACAAGGTAAGTGAGAAGCAAGGCGCCGGAATGTAACAGCACCATGCCTCCACTCCTTCTCCCCAGCCACACAGGCAAGAGCTGGATTGCTTACATGTTATTAGTGGGTGGGGCCTGTGCCTGAGCTGCACTCTGCAGAGCTAGAGGAACAGTTCTCTGCCGGGTTATTTACTGAGGTATGTCTTTAAGCTCTGCACTCCGCAATGGTCAATAATGGTAGGAGATGCTACAGCGGATTCTGTGAAGCAGCTCCAAATACAGCCATCTTACAATTGAACTGCAGGGGAGGGAAAGCAGGAGACAGAGGGCAGAAACAGCCCCCTTTTTCCCCTCTCTCTCTTGTCCCTTTTTCCCTTTTCAGGTCAATAAAGTTGTATCTAAAAAAGTTCTGCCTGCTGTTCAGCTCTGATCACGCACTCATATGATATTTCCGGACCCAGCATGCAGCTGGAAATCACTGAAAGCAGGAAGCAGAATACGAGGTTTGAAAAATCCAACATTTTTGTGCAAATGGTGTTTTTTTAGGAGGAACACTCCCAGTTATAAGTAGTTAATAAATTCACAAAGTGCTTTAATGATCCAAATAAATCTGACATTTTCGTTGTACATAATAACTTTAATCAGGGAACGTGTTTTATAATTTTAGCTTTAATGGGCAAACTATAAACTGATCAATAGAGTTGTGCAAGTTCTTTTAAAATAACAATACAAACACACTGCAGTATACCAGGCCATTTAGAATGTTAAATGCAATATAAGGAAAGTACATAAAATGTGCATGTTCCACTTATTACCAATCTTACAGGAAATTGCATGTTATGACTTCAGGCCATGATCACAATTTCAGTCTATGTAAGAAATGAAAGCTGTTTTAGCAGTAAATGATAGAAATAAATGTGCAGTTTGATTTATACCAAATATTATGTGCATAAACCACAAGGGAGATTGACAAATAAATGTTATTATAACAAGTCATTTGCATCCATAAAAAGTAAATTATGAAATTATAGAGTTATGAGCAGTGCATATCCCAAGAGAATGGAACAGAACATATCTTCTAAAAATGAAGGTGACGATGCCCCGTAATAAAAACACGGAAATGATAGATATTAAAATTAGCTATCCAATAAAAGTACTGAACCTTGTTCATATCATATGCATTTCTATAGAAGCATTAAATTTGAAGTAAACTTGCAATTTTTAGAAAATTGTAGCACAGGAATGCGCAGTATTTTCTATAGTTATTATCATATCTCTTCTTTGTCACGAGAGAATGTTGTGAATCCTGATCAGTGCGGTCACTTATGTCACATGAACAGACAAAAATATAATGAGATAGAACATTAGGATTATTTGAGAGTTAGTCAATGAATAAG
This sequence comes from Limnodynastes dumerilii, assembly GCA_011038615.1. Taxonomy (NCBI): domain Eukaryota; kingdom Metazoa; phylum Chordata; class Amphibia; order Anura; family Limnodynastidae; genus Limnodynastes; species Limnodynastes dumerilii. The sequence continues at coordinate 330,495 of WWET01001414.1, read as the reverse complement.
ACTGCAAAGATTCAATTAAACCTACTCACAAATGTTTATATCAGAGTTGCCGAGGAATGCCCATACTGTACATTAGTAGTATTAGTAGTATTATTTTAAAAGCTTCCCTCCGGGAGAACCTGGAGGGAAACCATAGATTGCTGCAAGGGGCAGTGCTTAATGACGCGAATTATGCAAATCGCGTCATTAAGCCCCAATCATCCATGTAATCTCTAGTGTTACATGGGATGGACTGGGCTTGATTACATCATCAATCCCCGCCCATCCCTAGTAACTCTAGGGATTACAGTTGTAGTTGATAGCTGGTCAGGGCTTCCGGGAGCTTTGCCGGCTCTCCCGAGATACCGGGAGAACTGACCAAATTTCGGGAATCTCCCGGATATTCCGGGAGAGTAGCCAATCCTAGTTTATATTAAACACAGTACTTTTAAGTAAAGATTGGGGACTAAATCTAAACTATGTACAGATCATTCTCCACACCGGATACTAACGTATAGAATTTGCTCTCCTAAATTCAGCATGAAAGTGAAAAGGGCACTCCCCCTGCACTCCTCTACATTACCTGGACCCTACCTTAAGTGTTTCACATGAGACTCAGGACCTGAGTCACAACTGAGAAAGAACAGAATCTCTGTGCATATTTTTTAAGAATGGTTAAACTGAGCATGCCCAGAACTATGCACTGAAACCATGGCTGAATTATTCACAGATAAGAATGGCTACTTTGGAATGATTCATGCTTGGGAACGTAATGACATCCTAATGCGTGGCTAGAGGAGCAAGACTCTTAATGCAAAAGCATTTAGGCTACTAATGTACAGTATGGGTTCCTCGAGATTTAGTAATGATTCACAGTTAAGAAGGCTATGCGGAAACTAACATACAAACAAACAAAGATAAGAATGCCCTACCGTTCTTAAGTTGACATCCGCATGGTTAACAGAGAGGAAAAGCCTCATGCTTTTCTGTTTGCACACAGCTGCTGTGTGATTATAATGAATGCATGTGTTCACTTTGATTGAATCAATTAAAGGTTCATCTATTAAAACTGCTGTTATGTTTCCATTTCGTGTTTAACTTTAAATTTGAAAGGTAATCATTATTTACATTTATTTGCATTTTGTGCATGATTTCATAGTTTGTTTCATTGTTTGTTATAAAAAAAATTTAAACATAAGTTGTCTTTTTTTTATTTAACCTGAAGCATGTTTGCATTGCTTGTGTGTGACAAAGAAATTCTAATCTTGTTTAGGTCTAATTTATATATAATTTTGATATTTATGTTATAACAACTTTGAAAGCTAAATCTTTCTTAATCCTTCAATAAGTATTTGTGATTTTACATTTTTTTACATTATAGCATATAGCAATTTTTTTTTACAATTATTGGTTATTTTTGATAATTATAAAACAAAAAAAGCCTAAGGAAATCTATCTGCTTCTTAATTGAATCAATTAATGTGTTTCTTTGCTTAGCCATGAATCATGAGGATATTAAAGATTCTAAATATACGCACGACTCTCATTTGGGAAACACAGCTGATCCTAAATATACACATATGGAGAAAAGTTTGTAGCTGCTAAGATAAGGGTGTGGTTAACATTTTTCTTTAGTATTTGTGAATAAGTTTTATGGATTTGGGCTGTGTGTATATTTAGGAATGTTCCTAAATTATTTCTTAAGTGTGAATCAAGTCCTCAGTCCATGCAGAGTACTAAATCATACATAAGGGTTTAGCTAAGGCCTTACTGTATGATTAGCATGTTGTTTATTTATTTATTAACAGGTTTTTATATAGTGCAATCAGATTACGTAGCACAATCATTATACAGACTGAGTAGGTAAGAGGGCCCTGTCATAAGCTTACACTCTATAGGACATTAGGGATTGATACATAATGACAAGTGCTATAAATTACACAATGGTCCAGCCAGCTTGCATAGTAAAAGTGCTCAGTGCTCTGTATGATCCAGTCACAAGGCAGTGTTAGTAGCATCACTGAGAGGAATTTTAGTATAGAGTGAAAGTGAACAATTTTGTGTTAATCATGAAAGGAGAGCCATATAGCCATATAATATAGTATTTGTAAATAGTGTAGACAAATGTTAAGTAGGTTGAGGAATATGATACGCTTTTCTGAAGAGATGAGTTTTAAGAGAGCGGATAGTCTTAGTGGGTGAGGAAGGTTATTCCAGAAAGTAAGTGCAGCCCGGGAAAAGCCTTGTAAGTCCTGACATGCAACTTATGCACCTAATGTGCATAAGTCTTCTTTCGTTATTAGTTCTGGATCTGGCCCTGGGTTACTAGATAAATTCTGTAATTGGAATTTGCACTCAGAATAAGTACTGTTTGGATTTCACATTTAAGTATATTATAGTATATTCCAATTCGGAACTAACTGGGAGAGAACAGCCCTTTTGAAAAACAGCCCTTTGCAGCGGCAACCCAAATCCATCCATCTCTTGGGGCAATCGTGTACTTAGGTGTCTCCTTGATATTTCTTGATATCTCCTTGATATGTTCCTGCTATGTTGACTAATTACCTTTTGGTTATTACCAGTACCTGAGCAGAGAATATATAAGACTACCTCCAACTGATCAGGTTGCTGGTCATTCTTGTTTTGCTGTTAAAATTTCTACACAGGTGTATTCCTGTTCCTGCTTGCCTCCGTGTGTTTTTGTGTATTAACTTGCACTTGCCTGGCACTGGTGCAGCTATGTAAACAACATTTTGGATGTATTTAGAAATTTTTTATCAGCTTAGAAACGTTAATTTTTCACAAAAGAATATGCATGCTCTGCATGTATCCCCTAAATCCCAAAACAAAATAAAAATATTTATTAGTTCTCTATGTCTTATTGTTAGAGATTTGCACCTATTTAATTCCTATTTATTTAGAGTTCTTAACTGCGTTCTAAAAGAAGATTCCTTCCATATAGACACAGCTAAAGCAAGATAAACACATACATACGTACATACATTCATACTAATAAATAGATTAATTATATAGCCTTCAAATACTCAGGCTATGCTCTAAATCCTGGCTTTAAGAAGAGTTTTTGCACGAAAAGCTTAACCCACTGATGAACTGCCAATTGTGCTGCTCAATTATTACATTTTGATAAGGTATTATGCAGTGCTCGAAGTGGAAATTTAGAAGTGGGGGTATGGAAATTTCAGCAGCAGATATGTCTTGAGATTGGCAAAGCAAACAGGTCAACAATGAGTAATCACATTGTGTACATGTTATGTGGATCATAATTTCTACACTGAACACTTCATGTTTAATTAAATGATCTGGTTACCGCTAGGGACAATGATAGCTCCCCCACAGGGCCGTTTCTAGGGACGGACGAGTCCAGCCAGCCTTATTGCCCCCCTCTTTACTTGTGTCCAGTCAGCCTTAATGTCCCGTCCTTCTGTTTGTCCAACCAGCATTATTGCCCCTCCTTCTGTTTTCAGCCAGCCTTATTGCCTCAAAATAGAAAAAGGAATAGCCTCAAGGCCCTAGGGCACCCATAGTGGAAGTGTCAGTCTGGTTAGAAACTAGACAGCTGTAGAGCAGGTGCTGGATGATGATATGAGTTCCTCCTTCCCCTCAAGGGGATGTATAGATAGTGAAAGAAGCAATGGAAAATAACATTTATTAGTACCATAAAAACACATATAAAACATAAAATGGGGAACCAAAGTCCCTACCAGGGAGATGGTAAGTGGGAGAAGCACGCGAACCTCCGCAAAAGTTGTTAAGAACCCGGGTAGGCAGGTCGCTGTGCTGCTACTGATGGCCTGGAGTTGAACACTGGTCCCCTGTGCCGTCGACTGATGCGAAGTCCTTTCAGAAAGGACTCAGCGTGAGTCTGAAACGCGTCAGCCGGCGGCACAGGGGATTAGTGTGATATTTATCATATCATCTCCTAGATTGCGACTACCAAGTCCAGCAAAGTTTTTTGATGATCCTAAAGCCTGTCGGGGCTTTTTAAATCAGTGCTTCATAGAATTTGAACAATTTTTCTTTTCAGAAAACTTTTGATGAGCCTGGAAGGGTATCTTTAGCTGCCTCTAGTCTGCTCCAGCTGCTGAGGAACCTCTGCAGCTGAGACATTCACGCCTATCTACTCATCCTTTGCAACTGAGTCATCCACACCTATCTACTCATAAACTGGAGAGGTGCTGTTCTAATCCTGGGCACCTGCCTTGCTCCTGCCCAAAGCATCTGGAAAACAGTTGTTGTCCCCAGGGAGCAACAACTAGGATTTGCTCTACAGCTCTCTATTACCTCTGAAGAGTCCAACCAGCTCCTGTGTTTGCGGTAACTCAGCTACATGCCAAACCGTCTTGTGGGCTAACTTCTTTTGTGGACTCTGGGTCTGCGGGTAACTTTCTGTCTGCTGAGATTGTGGCAAATCTGCAAATAGCCACCAAACCTTTGGATGAACCCTTGATCCTGTATGCAATCAATGGCAGTTAGATTGGATCCACTCTGCTGCAATTCTGTACAGCCTCAGTAGAGTGGGGGCACTTCATTTGGAAATCATATCCTTTTTAGTGCTGCCCTTAGATCCAATAGTTCTGGGGTTACCCTGGCTGAAACAGCATTCTCTTTACATTGATTGGAATACCTCACAAATACTGTCCTGGGTTGCTAATTGTTGTAATTCCTGTCTGCACCCAGTCACTCCTAAACCCGTTGTTCCAGTGGCTTGTGTCAATCCTGAAATCACTGCTCAAGATAATCCCTCCAGTCCTGAAAACCCGCTTCCGGGACTTCCTGCTCAATACGCACATTTCTCGGATGTGTCTTTAAACACAAAACTTTGACCTTGCCACCAAATCGCAAGTGGGATTGTCCCATAGATCTGATGCCTGGAAAAACTCCTCCTAAATGGAGAATGTATCCATTTTCCATCCCAGAGTCTGAAACTATGTAGGCTTACATACAAGAAATCTTGCACGCAGCTTCATTTGAAAGTCCAGTTCTCCTGCTGGTGCGGGCTTCATCTTTGTAAAAAAGAAAACAGGGGACCTCTGACCATGTATTGACTACAGGGGCTTGAATGCAATCATAGTTTAAAATCGCTACCCACTGCTTCTTATCATGGAGTTGTTTGACAAAGTTAAAGATGCATCTGTTTTGAAAAAGTTAGATCTGTGAGGTGCATATAACCTAATTCAAATCCAAGAGAGAGACAAATGAAAAAAAAAACAAGGATGGGCAGTTTGAATATCTCATCACAGCCTTGGGTTGTACAATGGCCCGACCATTTAAAAATAAGGTTTTCACTATTAAAACCCATGGTCATTAAGAGGTTCACTTCATTTCATAGACCTACACCTCCTTTCCTAGTTCAGGATCAACCTGAAAATAAAATCAGATACTCAATTTGCAGAGATCCAGGGGGTGACCTGCAATGTTTCATAGATTGGAAGGATCATGGCACAGAAGAACGTGCACTGATCAAAGCTGCTGATGTCCAGGCTCCTCCGCTTGTGCAAGCCTTTCATAAGAAGTTCCCCAACAAACCTCATTAGGGTGTAGGGTGTCCCTCTTCGAAGGGAAGATTCAATCATGATCACAGTACTTTTCACTGCACCTTAAGTCTTTTGTTTACCTTTGTTGATCACATGACCTTCTTTCAGTTCTCAGCACTTCCTTGTATTCATTCACGACTGCAGGCATTAGTTCACAGGTGTGGCTCATTCTCTTGCTGGAACTCATAAGCTGCTCTATTTAAATCACTCACTGATATCACTTCCATGTCAGAGCAACAGGAATCTTTGCCTGATGATATCCTGTCCTCAAGTTCTCCTGTGTTCTGACTCCCTGGTTGTAGGACCTGTCTCCAATCAGCGTTCCCTGTTATCTTGTCCCCTGTTCCTGTATCCCTGAGTATCTGGTTCCTGCCTGTGTCTGCTGCATGTGCTTTTCCCATATTCAGCTGCTCGCTGCAGTATTCAGTCCAGGTAGTGTCTCCTGCACTACCTATCTACACTACTCATGCAACCCCTGGATCTAGTCCACCATTTGGTGTCTGCACACTTGTCCAGAGGGCCATGACCTGCTGCTTGCATGCAGCCAAGACCATTCCCACCATCAGTGGCTCTGATCAATACCAGGCTTGTGGTTAGACTGCGAGCCTCTAGGCCTGCGTGGTCTGTTTACAGACCGGCGCTGAGTCTGGTGCATGACACTGTTGTATTGTAATTATTTACCTAATAATTCAATAAACTGTACTTTTTTTTTTACAACTGCTGTCTGTGTTTATTTAAAATGGTAATATAAAACAATGAATCTTCATTAGCTGAAACGTCTGCAGTTATAGTTGGTTTATTAGGTAAATAAATTGTACATTCCATACTGTAACTGTAGTGTTTTTCAATGGGCAAAAATGTATCAGTATGCAGTGTACTAAGGTAACATTGAATTAACAATGTACACATGTAAATGTTAATTGTGTTCAAATACAATTACATCCAGCTAATAAATTGGATCAATGGTAGACCAGATATTACCATTTATTACAAAATAATGTTCTGGTGACCTCATATTCCACTGTGACTGATGGAATCTAATGGTTTGTTCAATCATGAAGAAAAAAGGGATGCAGCAGTGATTCACACTCTTCTTGGATCAATTTTGTTAAATATAAAAAAAATAGGCATAACAATTAGAATGTTTTTAAGGTTTCACTTCAGTACAGAAATAAAATCAATTAAGTTACTTCCAGCATGGTACAACATAACTGTACTGTTTAATCATTATTAATAGTCACATCTTCTACTTTGCTAAGTCTGATACATTTAGTGTCCACAATAAACACAATAGGGTCCAATCTTTCTAAGCCAATTTTGATTTTAGCCCAGTAAGAAACAAATTAAATCAATGCCTGGCTCCTCTACAAGATTTGGCTTTCTCTGCTGGACAACATGAGTATATTAAAGAGCTTATCTGCTATGCAATTTAGATTCACTATTAAACTACAAAGAATGCTAATTTTAAATTGCATTTGGTTTAGTTTGATGAAAATGATGCTAAAAATATAAACATAAGAACAAATATATATTTTTTTTTAGAAATACATAGCCTCTCTTCAGGATGTATTACAACAAATTCAAAGCTACATATATAATATAAATAACAATTGACACTGTATCCTGCCTCATTCAATACATTTTCATGCTTCGCAGATGCAATTGCATGCATTGTCAACTGTCTAATCTCCTATTTTACACATGGACATGCAATCTCATGTTCTTCCTTTTTACAATTTACCACATACAGTCATATGGCCAACTGCAGTCTAAATACCTGTAACAGTATTAAATAACAGTTAGGTTATATATATATATCTATCTATATATCTATCTATATATCTATATATATATATATATATATATATATACACAGAAAATA
>WWET01001414.1:252242-263750 GCA_011038615.1 Limnodynastes dumerilii | reverse complement strand
ATATATTATAATAATTATAGTAAATTGCAAAACATTCAAAACCATGAATTAGATAGTGGGACAAATGTTTTTTTGCAAGAATCCTCTAATCCAATATCCCCAAGAAATTGTAGCATTTATATTTATATACCTTATGTATCAATCCCCAATGTCCTCTTACCTACCCATCAGTCTGTTACCACCCAGTCCTGTAATAATAATTGTTAAAATTGTAAAGTGCTACTGTTGTCACAATATAAAAACCTGTAATTATAAAGGGCCTGATCCTAAACTAATAACATCACCTGACATCCGCAAGCTGCTTGAGAAGTCAGGTGATTTTCTGGAACTGTGCATGTGTGCGTTAGATATCCACATGCCTAATCTGCGTATGGTCTTATTTTACCCTTAGTCTTAAACTCTGGATCAGTCCTTTGTGTCCTGTTTATGGTTGCTAAATTCAGAAAAAAATGTTTTACATTTCCAAATTTTTGGTGATGATTCCACAACTTTTACTTGGCTACAGCTTCACATTTTATTTAGGTTCCATTAATTATGTTGCACAATACAAATACAAATAATTTGCCTATTCAGGTGCAATGCCATTCATAAATATAACTAACTTATACATTAACAAAAGTTTTGTCTGCTGCTAGTATCTGAACTTCAATGACACAAATTGACCTCTGCTAACATTTGGAATATACAGAAGGTGCTGCAGACATTGTAATTACTTTTTTCATAGTAGAAAATGTGCTTATTTGGGGGTGAAAGCCAAAAGCGCCTCTAACCTAAATTTGCTATAGCATATAATGATTTCCTAACTGAATATTTGATCAAACCTAATTGTTCAGGCAGTGTTACTGCTAAAGAGAACTCTTTGAGAAATACTATAGATATATCATTTCTTGAAGATTAAAGTATAATGGCGTAATATAGACTTGCCTGAAACGGTGTCATTGAAATGAGAACAAAAAGAACTAAGGGGCTAGAAAGTGTCTAAGAAATTATTTAAATTCAGCACAATAAATTATTTCACACAAGAAAAATTCTTTCACTTGAGAAAATGATACAGAACTATTGCACAGAATATTTTTCTCTCTGTTCCCCTATTACTTATAAGGACAGGGGGGATAGATCCAGACCTAAGTACGACAGCGAATTTATGCATGCTGCATGCGTAAATTTTGCTGTTTATACATTCTTCACATGCGCACGCCAGATATTACGACTCGTAAATCGTACGTAACAAGTGCCTTACTACGTACGAAGGGGTTCTAGTAGAAAATACGCAATGTAGGTAGATTGAGGCATTTAAATTGCACAGTATGGGCTAGGTTATGCAGGTACGTACGACAAGCCGATACATACAGTACAAACGCTGTTGCGCATGGAAAAGGTAGGATTTAAATTAACTAAATAATTGCTGCTGGTGCTGTCCAACGTCATAAAGGCAGCCCAAAATAATGCTAAATATCTGGCCACCACAGTGTTCAAAAAAGACAAGTTCATAAGTGGTCTGCAGAGTATCACTCCTGAAACAAAGCAGGCTAATATTATAAAGTGACATGCAGGGAGCACCATACAGCATGAGGTCCCGACAGATGTTTCGGTGCTGAAGTGTACTGTCCTCAGGGCATTGTCAACAGAAATGGTATAACAGAGGCAGTTGTAGCTACGGAAAAATATAAATAGAGTACTCACCCAATCAGCCTACCAGCCTCTAAAGACGCTAATCCTGACTCGTGCCATGCAGTCAACTACTGGAGGTCACAGGGGTAGTATCGTCTCCACCAGGGCTCTGTTGCGACGGCAACCAAAAGTGGCACTAACCATGTAGTAGCAGAATAACTGCTACTAAGCTCTGACATTAATGTATCTTAATGAAAAGAGCATTTAAATAGTTTGTAAATGCTGCAAATGTAAGCATTTGAAAAACCCATTTAAATGGTTAAGTGGCAGAGACTTGTGACTGTACAAGCTGCAGGCTCTGCAAATACAGCTCTGACTGTGGGGACAGGGGGACACGTCTGCCCCATTTCCCTAAAGCCTATTCAGAATTGTGTGTTTCTGTGGAAACACACCACTCTGGATAGGATGTATGCGGATGTGCTAATACTCTGGATCAGCTTCTCAATTTCAAGATTATGTTCAGCACAGATTAAGTATGAACCAGTAGAAGAGTAGATCATTTGTACTAACTTTCTGTCCAGGTTTTCTCAGACAGATATATTTCTCTTTAGGGTACTGTATGAATGGTTTACCAGTCTTTAAAGGGTTATCAGAATCAATTGTCCATTATTAAATATTTATTTAAATTATTTTTTAATCCTTCCTTTGGTTGATTTCTAAAATAAATCTTATTACAAAAGGCGACCAACCTTGTCATTAATGCATTTCTGAAACAGTCAATAGATGCTGGATGAGATTGAGAACTATAGAACTTGGAGGACAAGTCAACACCATGAACTATGTCATGTTCCTTTACACGATTCCTGAAGAATTTTAGCAGTTTGGCAGAGTAATGCCATTGCCATGAAGAGGGGTACTACAACAATATTCAGGTAGGTGGTAAGGGTCATCCCTATGAATGCCAGGACCCATGGTTTCCCAGCTGAAAATTGTTCAGACTGCATACTGTTTCTGCCATCTTGCTTCCCTCATGCATCCTGGTTCCATTTCATCCACATTAAATCAATGCATATGCACTTGACTGTTCACATGAAGTTTAAGAAAATGTGACACATCAGCCACCTTCTTCTATTGCTTCATTGTGCAGTTCTGACAATTGTGGGCTTATTTTGAGGTGCTTTCTGTGGTTGACAGGAGTTAGCAAGGACGCTCTGACTAGTGTGCAGCTATACAACCAGAAACACAACATGCTGTGTTTCACTCACACCTTTCTATCATAGCCAGCATTGACATTTTCAGAAGTGCTACAGTAAGTCTTCATTGAGATCAGATCCAATGGGCTAGCCTTCCCTCCCCAAAAACATCAATGAGCCTTGGGCACCCAAGATACCATCATCGATTCACGTCTTCTTCTTCCTTGGACTGTTTTTGGTAGATTTTAACCACTGCAACACCCCACAAAACCTGCAGTGATGCTTTGACCCAGTCCTCTAGCTATCACAATTTGGGCCTTGTTATAGTCTCTCAGATCCTTACATGTGTTCATTATTCCTGCTTCCAACACATCAATGTCAATGTCAATGTCAATGTCAATGTCATTTGCTGTTCAATATATCCCACCCCATGAGAGATGCCATTGTAATAAGATAATCTATGTTATTCACTTCACCTGTCAGTGGTTTCAATGTTTTGGCTGATCGGCCTAGACTAAAGCATATACTTATTTTTTCTAAACATAGTAAATAGGGGAGATGAAATGTAATGAAAGGTGGTTATAAGAACCAAGCAGATTATGACTTAGAGAAGGGACCTTGGCTCCAAGATAAAAGGATTAAGCAATGGAGAAACTCAGTCAAGTTCTGACTAATAAGTTGAACTTGCATTGAAAGATATAGATAAGTTCCTTTTGGTAAGTGTATAAATTCATAATGATAGGAAAATATATATTGTATATAAATAGAGGTCACCGCCTATATTATGTAGGTTACCGCCTAGAAAGTCCCTGTTTGAAAGAGTCATTTTCTACCAAGCCACAGTGAAGTGATTGGGAAATCAAATGCTTCTACCTCGCTGAGGAGAAGCAATCAATGATTCCCAGGATGAAGAAGCAGCGGCGAAAGTATCCCTTCTCCTAATTCTTACTCGAACCATAACCCTCCCTTCCATTGCTCTAACCCTAACCCTCCCTTTACATTATTCTAACCCTCATCTCCCTGCAGCCTGACCTGAAGACTACCCTCTTCACAGTCTAACCCTAAGACTCCCCTCCGCGCAACCTGACCCTAAGACTCCCCTCCGCGCAACCTGACCCTAAGACTCCCCTCCCCACAACCTAACCCTAAGACTCCCCTCCCCATAGCCTGACCTTAAGACTCCCCATAGATTCCCACTCTCCTGTCCGGTCAGCATGGCGTGTCTGGGGCAGTGCGACGGGTCTGTGGCGGGTGGCGTTTCCTTAATGAATGAAGGGTAAGTATGCCGATTGCATTCATCAAAAAAAATATCATAATAGTTCTATTTTCAAAAAGAAACAGCCGAAAATTACCTTTCGACTTTCTCTAGTTCTAAAATAGCAGTTTAACGACTTCCATCGGGTAAAACTGGGCACTAGATAAATAACTTCACTTCAAAGCATAAAACATGTAAATAAAAGCACCTTGCAACATTTCACCTGCATCTCTTTGAGGGCTCTGTAGTGAGATTATACAGTACTTAATTGGTGTGCATGTTCTTTTGAAGCTATCTGCTCCATGTACACATAAAATGATTAAAGCCACCAGGAAATTACTGCTGGAATATTTACTTGTCTGTGCTACATTTCTCAATTGGTTCAAATAAGACTTTCAGACTTTCTATCTCACTGTAGAAAAAGCTGGAGATGAACCTTTATTGTTATTCTTTTTGTTTTATTCTACATGAAGCAGCACAATGTTTAATAAAATAAATAAAGGGAAATTTCTTGTTTTTGATCACATGGTTGCATCTTGTCATTCTAATGTAATGCTGGGTACACATAGTTATGGGGCCGATAGGCCAATAATCAGGCAGTGTGTACATACTACTGACTGACAGACCATTTTGTTGGAATTTGGGGAAATATTGCTAGTGTGCAATGTGACGTTTTTGTTGGAAAATCAAACACTGATGTTTTTTCTTAAAGTTCATGCATCGATACATTTTCAGGTTTTTTTTTAGCAGCTACAAGACCTGGGTTCATTTACTTTACACTTTTCATTCACAATTTAGACTTAATCATTAACAATTAAGACATAATCATCCTATAGAACAGGGGTTCTCAACTTGTGGTGGTACTCGGACCACTGTCTGGTACTCAGGGCAACAGGGCAAGCTTGTCAGGAGGTAGCAGCTATATTTATACTTTAACCAGGTGTGATGCCATAATCCAATCAGCCCTCTAGATACTTAATAAAGTAGAAAAATATGTGCAAAATATGCAATGAAAAAGAAAAATTACATTAAACGTGCTAGCGTTGAGTCATTCGGCTTACCTTCAATTAACCCCTTAAGTTACCCCTCCCTTGAGACAACAAAGACACACTGTTTGCAAAAAAAAAGGACTCGTCTGAGTCCTTATATTTATTAACAAGAAATATACAAGAACATATGAACAATGAAACCATAAATAGCATGTATAACAATGAGATGGTGGCGGAAGAAGGCAGTGCAGGCTGAATAACGTTCTAAGGCTTAATTTTAAATTGATTGACCACGAAGTGGGGGCCTGTGTTCAACCCCACTCCATATGAGCCTTGTTCAGAAACAATTACGGAAGTGGGGGCCTGTGTTCTACCTCACTTCCATCTGAGCCTTGCTCAGAAACACGATCCCGAAGTGGGGGCCTGTAAGCTACCCCACTTCCAATCGGTGCTCACCTACCGCCTCGGAGTAAAATTTATACTCCCTCCCGGCTAGCCCAATCGATGCCGGGCCCGCCTATAAAACGCAACATGGTGCCTACCGGGCCAACGGAGAGGAAGACTCCTCGGCTCAACCACCACTACGCCTCATGGGATAAACCGGTTGCACTGCACTGCCTTCCCGCCACAGCAGGGGAATCAACTAATGGTGACCCTGCCCGCCACCATCAAACTCCAAGACCTCACTCAACACCCCATGGATGTCGCCTAAGAAGACATCCATACCAACCCCTGACAAAAGAACATCGTCCACCAGATACAGGTGTGCTGACTCGTAACGAATTCCCGGATGCTGTATGATGCACCCCCCTAGGCCCGGGAGAAAATGACGAACCATCCAATTAATCTTGCGATGCTGCTCATCAATGGCCAACCCGGGACGTGCCGACCTCCAAACCCTCCGAGAAACTATCTCCGACCACAATACCACAATTGAAGGCCAAATGTACTTTTTGTAGCAGTCCGATTTCCAGTGACCCAGGTGCATGACTGCTTATTCTTTAGCTGCCCTCGACAACCTGCCACAGATGAGAGGGACATGGTGTGCCGAGCTCGTCCGCCATTGGTGATAACGCCCTAAATTTTGCCCAGTTAAACCTAGACAGCGCGTCCGCAGGTAAGTGCTGCACCCGAAAGCGTACATTGTGCTCCAAACAACGCAACACAATAAGGCGCAAAAGTCTAACTGCTGGGGGGAAGATGCGCTCAGGTTATTCACCGCCTGAACGACCCCTAAGTTGTCACAAAGGAACACAATATCCTTATCGCTAAAGCGCACCACCCAAAGTTCGATTGCTACAGCGATGGGGAAAAGTTCAAGAAGCAGAAGGTTAGACGTGTGACCTGCTTTCACCCACAATGGAGGCCACGGACACGCACACCAGGAGCCCTCAAAGTAAGCCCCAAAACCAGCAGCCCCTGCCGCAGCTGTCAAGAGTTGTAGCTCTAAGTTAGATACGGGAGGGGCCTGCCATAATAGGACGCCGTTGAAGAGCTCCAGAAATTCCAACCAGACATGTAGGTCATCTCTCAACTCTTGGGTCACCCGTATGTGAAAATGTGATTTTGCAACTGTCACCCGCTGAAGCCGCCTGCTAAAAATCCTACTCATCGGGATGACGCGACATGCAAAATCGGTGTCGATTTCTATACCAAGGTAGGAAAGGCACGTACCCGGACCCTCAGTTTTATCCACAGCAATGGGCACACCTAGGGATGAAAATAGGGCGGTGACCAAGAATAGAAGGTGCTCACAAAGGGAAGAGGCAGGAGCCGCCACTATTAGGAAATCACCCAAATAATGAGCGATGCCAGGGTGCCTGGTTCCCGCCATAATGCACAAGTGCAGGAAGCTACTGAACATCTCAAAGTACGCGCAGGATATGGCGCAGCCCATGGGTAGACGTAAAACCCGTCAAGCAAGCGAAAACCCATATACTGGAAACATAGAAAGTGACAGCAGATAAGAGCCACATGGCCCATCTAGTCTGCCCATTTGTTTATTGAAAACTATACTGACCCTAGACCCTATTTACCCTCAATTTGGTTTACAATTTAGGATACCCTTATATTTATCCCAAGCATGTTTAAATTGTTCTACTGTATTGGCCTCAACCACCTCAGATGGGAGAATATTCCACTTATCTATCACCCTTTCAGTGAAGTAATTTTTCCACACATTTCCTTTGAATCTACCACCCTCCAGCTTATATCCATGCCCTCGTGTTCTGGAAGGAATCTGGGTGTAGGGGGAGCAAGCAGAAAGCGGACTCAGTGTCCACCTTTTCTAACAAGGCACAGGAGCCAGCATCCTGAACAATGTGGAGGGCGGATTCGAACGATTGATACCTTACTGTGGAATGCGACTGTGGTATGGCGTCATTCACCGACATGCCCTTCGGGAAGGACATGTGTTGAATGAGCCGAAATTTACCTAGGGTTTTCTTGGGCACTACTCCGATTGGGGAGAGGAGGTTTCTTGAAGGGACCAACCATATGCCCCAGCGCAACCTCCCGTGCCACCTTCTCACGAAGCTGGTCCGGAAAATCCCGCGCAGATCGCAAATTGCGAGGATGGGTCAGGGAAACAAGGGCCGATATGGGCAGCCTGAAACCATCCTGAAAGCCTGTCCGCAGCAGTGCTGCCGACACTCTATCAGGATATTGGTCCAGCCATTCATTAAGTTTATTGAACTGGATGGACGACGGGGCCTTGACCCGAATTACCGCTAAATCTGGCTCTGCCTGTTCTAGCGTTCGCTCCGGTACGCATGCACTCTTACGCTGGGTGGGGACCTCCACAGCGCAGACAGGAGTGACAATTACATTTCGCACCTCGCTGACATTGGGAATAATTGAATCCGTAGCAGGACCCATGAGGGCCGATCAAGGATGACTGGCCCCCGTGGGCTGATGGCTTCTGAAAGGATTTGTGTGAAAAATTGGGAGCGGACGCCTGTTGGGTGACCGCCAGCCAAATGTTCACGTCTTTTACACCAAAATTTGTCTTGCGCTTCCCATCAATTTTACATCTAAAATGCTCATAATAGTTGTGCCAACCTGTCCCCTTAAGAAGGACAAAGAGCTCATGTATGAGGTTTATGTACATGAAGATAGTTTTATCAGGGAACTCCTAAGCATATGCCGCCGCGAACGGTAACATCCCTATGGTCCAGTTCTTGTATGACCTGTACGCTGCTTCGCCAATACCATCTTTACCCATAGCTGTTGTAAGGCCAAGCTTGCCCTCCTTTGTAACGCAAAACATATCCACATAAACCCCTCTCTTTATGCGTTCGTGCACTTTGGGACGTACCAAGCTAGCTACTGGTGGAATGGAGCAGTATACCATAGAGTCAGCACTAACCGGAGGGCCGGATGTAGTATTGTTAGCCCTACGCTGTGCGCTGGACGAGGACCCTCCCTGCAGCAGTTGCTTACCCAAAAGCTTAAGGAGTTTACAGGGCTGCGTCGCTTGGGAAGGGAAGGAGTCAGGGGAAGTCAGGGAACCCATAGAGTCGATATCTGATAAGAGGGGCAGAGGTAACTCACCGCTAGTAGCCGGCCCAGGTGCCGGAACGGAAACTGCGGTCAGGGGTGTAGCGCTGCTGGTGGACGGCTGCGGCTCAACACATGGTGTGTCTATGACGGGTGGCAGTGGCAGAGGGGCACTCACTGCAGGGCGGACCTCGGTGCAGCTAGGTGCTACCTGTGAGGAAATTGGTAAAGAAACTCCATGAGGCACATTACATGATACATTACATGACAAATTACATGGTGGGATAGGATCCGGCCCCGCCGTGGCTAGACCACCCCTGGGAGCTGCTGAAAATGGGGTGGCGGGGAATAATAACCCTAGGAGGGGTAGTATGGCCAAGGGGAACCAGGGAAATTGCTAGAATGCCATGGAGCCCTCCAATTGCCCCCCTGCTGTAAACTGTGAACCTGGAAAGGGGGGGTAACTCTGTGGGGGTGGCATAACCCCCAAATTGCCCACTGGTGAACAAAGCTGGAGGGGAGACATAGAAGAAATGTCCCCCTAAGGAAAGCATCTGGGGTACAGGTGGGTGCCAACTCTGGGTGGGCTGCACTGTTGGGGGCAACTCATCTACCTCCACCCCACTGGTCACAAGCCTAGCTTGCTCTGACCCAGCCTGGCCAGTGGGTGTGGAGAGTGGCATTTGAAAAAGGGGACCCCCCCTGCAACATCCGCAGGCCTGCTGACCTCATCGGGTCCGACATGCACTGGCCCCAGCAACACATTGGTGGACCAGCGGGGTGTCTTTCCAACGGGACATAGAGCGCCTCGACGCTCTATGCCCTAAGTAAGATGGCCGCTGGCGACTTCCGCTGTGCACTGGGAGCGGCCATTTTAGGCGCTCCACGTAGGGAGAGGAGAGACAGTGTTGGCCAGGCGCGCAGGTGGGCACGACACGCGGCCAGACCCGTGCGACGCTGAGCCACCAATGAATCCATAGGATATTGTAAAATCAAAGTGTGGTGTGTTTTTGTTATTTTTTCTAAATATATATGTAGTGTGTGGTGTGAATATAGTGAGTGATGTGAATATGTGTGAGTGAGTTATGTGGGCAGAGGGGCACGGGGACAACGGGACAGTCCATCAAAAAACGGGACTGTCCCGTTCAAAACGGGACGTATGGTCACATTATGTATGTGACTAGATGAAACAATAAAAGGGGAACAGGCCTGACACAGGAACACCAGATACACTGCACTACCAATGCATTTCTTGAGAAAGAGGCTGGGCACTCTCAGAGGGGGGCATTTAAGCAAAGATCCCCTTGTCTCCATCCCATAAAGCTATTGGCCATAAATATCATCATAATTAAACAAATTCTGATTAGACATAATGCCAGTCACAGCCTCTTCCCAACTGGCAGTTTAAACTCCCTTGGGTTAATTAACCCTTGGTTCCCCATATGTGTCTACATGATCTTCAAAGTGGTACTTGCACTAATTCCAGAATGGGTAACTGGTACTCCCTGAAACAAGGTTGAGAACCACATAGAAAGCTTTGAGAAGAGAGAACAGTGGGTCTGAAACAGAGTTGGTAAAGTATCTTTCCTATATATTTACACAATGAACCTGAGCCTATATTCTTGTGTGTTGCATTCACAAGTGGATAGGACTTGAGGCCAGATTTAATAAAGCTGCGGGTTTGGATAAGTGGAGATGTTGCCCATAGCAACCAATAAGATTCCATCTCTCACGTTCCTATTACATACTAGAGAATGTCAGATAGAATCTGATTGGTTGATATGAACATCTTCACTTTTCCAAACCCACAGCTTAATAAATATGAATATGTATACTTTTGTACTGTGTTCTGGACCAGACTATTTTAGGTGTGAGTCACTATTTTAGGTGTGAACAAGTCAGAAATCTTAAAGTAGAGACATGACGATGGTAACAAGGGGAGTGGTTATTGAAAAGCTCGCATGCTAACGTGAATACTGTGGGGATATCTGACATACTGTAATTTTGAAAGCAAGGACAGGCTGGCAGCATTTAGCATAAGTCACATTAAATGATTGTCATATAAAAACAGAAAAAATATATATGCAAATCTTAATATATGCAAATCAATATTCATATAAATCTATTTTAATTTTAGACACTTAGGTAATTTAATAAATTGCTCGTGACCAATTACTGAATCTAAGAATAGGTCCAAACTCCTTCTTGTACTTCATGCAATCTGAAATGATCTCATGTTATTATTGTAGGAAAATAAGAGTGCTATTTCTACACAAATTTCATTTCACAGACTCCCCACTAGATGGCAGCCATACAATGCATTAGCTTCTGTGTTCCCTTCCCCCAAACATTTATATTCTAGTAAAACATAAAGTTCATTCAGAAAATGTGGCTTGCATATACTTCCATGCAACAGTCAGTATGTATTTAGACTATTATATATAGTGATATTTTTTATGTGAGTCTGCATTTATGGACTTTTTTTTTTTAAAGCAAATTTTATTTTACCATAATAAATGCAATAAAGCAATACATGTACAGTATATTTAAGCTAAGAGTTCCCGAATTCTTCCAACTATATCTAATATAGTTTATACATATTTTTTGAAGCAAGTTGATTTTTTAAACAATACATGTATGTTAAGTGACCACATTTCTTTAGGATTAACAGTAAAATTTTAATGAAAAATACAAATTCACTTAAATGAAATCTATATATGATTTTAGGGAACAACAACTTAAAAGCATATACTTGTATACAGGTGCAAATCTGTAACCCAATAAATTCATGTTACAAATGTTAAGGGGTGAAAATTTGTTTTATACTTCTGAATACATGAAGATATTGGGGCAGATCCAGAACTACGCATTTCCGCGATTTTACGTGTGGCGGAGACGTAAATTCGCAGATTAGAACGCACTGCGCATGCGCACCATAGAAAATACGCACATTCACGTAGCG
>WWET01001414.1:226437-250793 GCA_011038615.1 Limnodynastes dumerilii | reverse complement strand
TTCCTGGAATTCCATTTTGTCATCAGGATGAAAGATAACCTACTTAAACCTAGGACTTCCTGACTAATCCAGTTTTATTGAGCATCTTAAGTTCCCATGTACCTGACTGTCAATGTTGAGTCTAAACCTTTGTATTTGATTATTACTATGAGTTTGCTCCATTATTGTGTTCTGACTATCTCTTCCATTTGCCATTTTGAATTCTGTAGCTCTCGCTCTCGTCCACCCCTTCAACTTCTTGAACACTTGTCCAACACTTGTTTGACATAGTTCAATTGTAAGTATTATGTATTTATGAAAGCTGAATGCCATATGACTGTTTCTAAAGGGAACAACTGCTCTTATAGGTAGAAAAAGACATTTAGAGAGTTCATCCCTGCATTTGTGTCAATGGTTTATTTCTCAGACATGACAGTGAATTTGTAATGACATCTAGAGCAGATACACGTTGTTTTCTCTGTGTTTAGTACTTTAGGAAGTAAAAGAATGAAATATAACAAATGAATAAAAAATACATAACACCTGAAAACAAAGGAAGAGCTAAATAAACACTACTTGTATTTCATCTCCTATGTTGTAATAAAAAATTCAAACTACAAACAAAACTAACATTACCTGCTAAGGGATAGGGTTAAACTATTGTTTTTTAAACATATGTTTATATGAAGTACGAAGCTGTTATGTTTGTTTTATTTTTCATTCCATTGACATTTGAGGATATCTATTACTACTCCAAAAGCTTCCATAAGCCCTGATATGTAAATTTAAGTTACTAATCAAGTTTCATTCATTTGCCATATTAACTATTCTATAACACAAGTTTAGATGTTATTGTTATCATAGACAGAAAGGAATAACTTCAATAGAAAAGAAATTAGGTAATATTACAAAGATAAACAACTTTAATAGTACTTTATATGGCATAGACGGAATTTATTTTCACCATTTGGCAATAAAAATGAGAAGTGATAATTATCAACCTAATCCAGAGAACTGAATACAGCTCTAGCGGGGAGTTTATAATATATACCTGCTGTATCCAAGCATTCCTGTCCTTTTTCATGCTAAACCCCTCTCATTTGCAGTTCTAACACGCTTTGCTGTGTCAATGGGCCTGATCCAGACCTACGCCGATGCGCTGTGCTTACTAAAGCACAGCGTATCGGCGTCCACTCTCCCCAACACTCCCCCTGTGCAGGCGTATTTCCCATTGCTTATGCCGGCTGAAGGCTACCCTAACTTCAGCCGGCGTAAGCAATGGGTAATACGCTCGAACATGAGCATACTACCGCTAAGCCCTCCCTCCCTCATTATATTGCCTCCCCCCGCCCACCTTCACTAACCTTAACGTAGGGATGCTAGAAGAAAGCCCCCTCAAGCGTCCCTACGTTGTTCCTACGGACGCTCGATCGTTGCCATAGCTGTGCCGGGCAACATCTGCCTGGCGCAGGCGCAGATTAGCTTTTCAGCCGATCTTACGCCCGCCGTCCTAGCGACGGCGGCCGTAGGTCTGGATCAGGCCCAATGACACAAGAGTCAAGGACTGGAATGCTGGATCATGCTTACAGCTCGCAAAAGCATAATTTTCTAAAGCGAGAGGTCAGGAAACACTTAGGGCCTCATTTACTAAAGTCGATTTTGTCCAGCGCTTTCCTATCACTAGTCATCCCTAGCGATTTTTCAGGGATATTCTTCAAAAGATCGCCGTATTCACTATTAGTCGCTTTTACTTGGCGATTTAAAATCGACGTCGATGTTGATCGATATTTCAATGGTCGCAAGCGCAGCGATCTTTCTTCTCAAACTCCTGGGACTTCTATCTGTTCAATGTTATTTTGATTTGCTGCTTTTCTAAGTGTAAAATCGCCCTTGCTTTCTCCTAGTCACGGGACTTCCATGAACTCCTGCGAGATGACGCCACAGAACCTTTTTAAAAGAGGATTGGGCCTCTATCAAAAACCACCATGTTGTGCTTATCAGAGTGGACCACAGTTGTGGATTTGAGCTGCAGCATTTGCCTCTGTGTGCTATTGTTTAAGTTTCTAAGCACTGTCTCTGTTTTTGCATGTAAGTGTATATGATTAAAAACTGCATTTGTATAAGGCCAGTGGCGCCAGGCTTGCAAAAAAGTGGTGGGTCGCCAAGGCACCGCAAAACCTAGGGACGCCCCTGGTCCAGTGTTTCAGTTATTTAATAACTCTTATCAGGGAATAGTTACATGGTGAACAAACAGTGCATTTATACAGCTTACCCACGTGTAAAACCTCTCCAGAATTCCACTATCCGACACATGGGCGTACACCGGCACAGGAAATAAATCACCACGTTGGAGTCGTCCATGTGTTCCCATGGTGATTAGCGTAAACTATACATGGCTAATATGCATAAAAGTGAAAGCATGGATAAACAAAACCATACTAAGCAGTGAAGAAATATATAAATAAAGTGCAACAACAAACAGTGAGTTAAAATGCTGACAGGCTGAAAAACAGATATATACACCTACAACATGGTGTCGATTAAATTTAAACCTAAGCTTATAAGTTGAGGCTAACTGGAGACCAACATACACATAACTAGCTGCAAGGGCCAATAAAGTATTAGCATGCATAAAAAGGGGCATAGATGCAAGGGAAGACTGTGTAATTTTGCCACTATATAAATCATTGGTAAAACCTCATCTCGAATACGCAGTTCAGTTCTGGGCACCAATCCATAAAAAAGGAACTAAAAGTGAAGGGTGACAAAATTGATAAAGGGTATGGAGTCATTGAGCTATGAGGAACAGCTAGCCAATTTAGGCATGTTTACTTTAGAAAAGAGACGTCTAAGAGGAGATATGATTACTATATACAAATACATTAAGGGTCAATACAGAGAACTTTAATGGGAACTTTTTTCCCAAGGATTGTAAACAGAACACTATGGTTAGAGGAAAGAAAGTTTCACAACCAGCAAAGGAAAGGGTTCTTTACGGTAAGGATGTGGAATTCACTGCCAGCAAAGGTTATGATGGCAGTTTCACTTAATGGACCTGATTCACACTTAAGAATCTTCTTAAAATAAGAACTTAAAGTCACTCCTGGGCAAAACCATGTTGATTGCAGTGGGAATTTATTTAATTGTATTCTGTGCATGCAGGGATATATCTTTGAATTGCTTACTGCACACAGATACTGACCAGCTTTACTATTACACTGTTATTTAGACTGGGAAATATCACCTCTTAACACTAGTTTGCAACAGATGAAATACGACCCCCCTGCAATCAACATGGTTTAGCCCAGGTGTGACTTTAAATTCTTATTTTAAGAAGATTCTTAAGTGAATCAGGTCCAATATGTTTAAGAAAGGGTTAGATAATTTTTTTGCATAAAAGGACATCCAGGGTAACAAAGACCGTTAATTTAAATGAAGGACAGTAGTGGAGCCAGAGAGAAATACGACGGTCATCTTGGGTCAGAAGGGATTTTTTTATTTTTTTAGATTGCAGCGGTTTGGAGATTGCTTCATAAATATTAACTTCAATTATAAAGATAGGGATCGCAGGAGATCTATAATAGGTTGAACTTGATGGACTGGTGTCTTTTTTCAACCTCATCAACTATGTATATTACTATTGACACACAAATACATATAACTATTGTCGCACACACAAATAAACATAACTATTATCACACA
Organism: Limnodynastes dumerilii; assembly: GCA_011038615.1. Lineage (NCBI taxonomy): Eukaryota > Metazoa > Chordata > Amphibia > Anura > Limnodynastidae > Limnodynastes > Limnodynastes dumerilii. Next base: position 247,112 of record WWET01001414.1, on the reverse strand, counting down.
CACAAACACATATAACTATTGTCACACATACACACACATAACAATTATCAGACACACACACACACACAGCCATGCCCCCTCTAGCTGCTTATAGGCCACGCCTCTTCCGACTGAGCTCAAGCCACGCCTCCTCTGGCTGGAATTCTGAGCCAACTGTGACATCATCACAAGTTATTATAATGAAAGGCTGACTTATAGACAAGAGATAGTTGCAGTCAGGGGGAGCTTAGAAGACAACTAACAGCCTCCTTACAGAAACTGGGCATGTAAGTATTTTATTTACTTCTCTTTCAGTGCTGCATGTAACATAAAATTCCTGTAATTTTATCCCCTATTCAAGTAGAAAAGAATATTCTATATTATTATTAAGATATAGTCAGAGAGATTGGGAACTCTGGCTAGGGAGTGGAGGTATAGGGTTTGGTAATTTTAGAAAGGCCACACATTAGGTCGATATTGGCAGGTCCAATATATTTTATGTATAAGTATCAAAATATTATCCCAAGCATTTTTTGACCATTTAATCGCCATAAGAGAAGAAAATGGTGTGATAGGAGGCACTAAATGAATTATTAAGCAACCCCTCATGTCATCACATCTATCCTTAATTACAATTGAAGACTCCTACAACTTATAGGCAATAGGGGACCATAGGGATACATCAGGGTCTTATCTTATTACATTGTTAACTACAATCAAGACTCTCTCCCATCAGTTTTCTATGATAATATACATCAGCATACATGCAATGAGGATTAACTTTATTAGATTGTGTAGTCAGCTGCTACAAGCGTCTGGTAGTCATATTCCCGGCGCCAAAAATCCCGCTGGAAGAAATACCTACATGAGATTCCCTACAACCTACACGAGTTTCCCTGACAAAATCCCGACATGGAAAAAATCCCGGCAACAAAAATTACCGATAATTTAAAATACCTACAAGAATAAAATCCCTACACATAAAATCCCAGCATGTAAAAAATACCGGCAACTAAAATTACCAAAAATTTAAATTACTGACAAGACTAAAATCCCTACATAAAAAATCCAGTCATTTAAAAAATCCTGACAAACAACACCGCCAATTAATAAATCCTGACAAATATAATCCTGACTTGACAGAATAACAATGTGGCAGGGCATGCTGATGCTTGGAGAACCACAAGTGCCAGCATGCCCTGTCATCCTGTGCCCACATGCCCTGTCATCCTGTGCCCACAGCGGCGTGTCAATGTTCCCATTAGAACTCATTAGAACTTATAAAATATAGGGCCTGCCCTTAAAAAAAATAATAATAATAATAATTAATTAACATTTAATGCACCCCCTATAAAAAAAAAACATTTTATAGCGCTGTTATTATAAAAAACAAAACAAAACATTTAATACCCCATATATTAAAACAATCATTACATTGAATACCCCTACTAATCCAAATATATTGTCATTTAATAACGCTAATATTAAAACAATCATTACATTGAATACCCCTTCTAATTCAAAAATATTGTCATTTATTATTAAAACAATCATTACATTGAATATCCCTACTAATCCAAATATATTGTCATTTAATAACGCTAATATTAAAACAATCATTACATTGCATACCCCTACTAATCCAAAAATATTATCGTTTAATAACGCTAATAGTATAATACACGAAATACATAAATAAAATCATGACATTAAAATGATAAATAAAAAAAGAAGTACTTACCATCTTGAATTGTATTCAATCTTCCAAGCTTTTAATCCGTGGGGGAGGTCTTTGGAAAAAAAAACCCTATGGCACTGCCGCAACTTATGTCCTGCAAGCAGGACATCCCGACGCTAATGACAGCTCTGCTGTCTTTGGGGTATATTTATATCCTTGGCCAGCTTGGGAAATAACGTTTCCATGGTGACCAAACATGATTTGGTCACCATGGAAATGTGATTAAAGCTTGGAAGATTGGATCCAATTCAAGATGGTAGTACTTCTTTTTTTATTTATCATTTTAAAGTCATGATTTTATTTATGTATTTCATGTATTATACTATTAGCGTTATTAAATGACAATATTTTTTCATTAGTAGGGGTAGTCAATGTAATGATTGTTTTAATATTAGCGTTATTAAATGATAATATTTTTGGATTAGTAGGGGTATTCAATGTAATGAAGGTTTTAATATTAGTGTTATTAAATGACAATATATTTGGATTAGTAGGGGTATTCAGTGTAATGATTGTTTTAATATTAGCATTATTAAATGACAATATATTTGGATTAGTAACGGTATTCAATGTAATGATTGTTTTAATATTTGTGGTATTAAATGTTTAGTTTTGTTTTTTTTATAATAACATCGCTATAAAATGTGTTTTTTTTAATAAGGGGTGCATTAAATGTTTATTATTATTATTATTTATTTTTTTTTAAGGGCTGGCCCTATATTTTATTAGAGTTCCAATGGGGACATTGACATGCTGCTGTAGGCACAGGATGACAGGGCATGCTGGCGCTTGTGGGGTTTCAAGCATCAGCATGCCCTGGCATCCTTGGGCATGCTGATGCTTATAACACTACAAGCATCAGCATTTCCTGCCGCGTTGTTGTTCTGTCAAGTCGGGATTATATTTGTCAGGATTTATTAATTGTCAGGTGTTGCTTGGCGGGATTTTTTACATGCAGGGATTTTCTGTGTTGGGATTTTAGTCTTGTGGGTAATTTAAATTATCGGTAATTTTTGTTGGTGGGATTTTTTACATGCCGGGATGTTATGTGTAGGGATTTTATTCTTTTAGGTATTTTAAATTATCGGTAATTTTTGTTGCCAAGATTTTTTCGATGTCTGGATTTTAAGCTTAGGGAATCTCGTGTAGGTATTTCTTCTGACGGGAATTTCATACCGGACCCCTACAGTCAGGGTGGTCTTAGCCTAATGTTTTTTGTAACAGTATATAGCAGTCTTCAGTAAATATTAAACCTGACATATTATATAACAAGATTTCGGGGGGAAAAAAAAATTCTATACCTTTGATTCAATCTAAAATCTGTTTATTAAAATATTATAGATAATGATGGATTTTTCTCATTTTCATCAGATTGTAAGGGGAGACCACGCTGCACAAGACACAGGGAGATACTGCATGGGATGCTGGGAGAAGCACGACCACGAAGAGAGGCACGGCCAAGAGCAAATGTGAGGTGAGGCATGGCCAGGAGTAAACACAAAGAGAGGCATGGCTGGGAGCAAACATGAGGAGAGGCAATGCCAGGAGCAAATTCGAGGAGAGGTACGGCCAGGCGCAAACGTGGGGAGAGACACGGCCAGAAGTGGCTGCATGGAGAGGCACAACCAGGAGAAAACACGAGTAGAGGCATTGCCATGAGCTGTAGTGAGGAGAGGCACAACCAGGAGCAAATGCGAGAAAAGGCACAGCCAGGAGTGGCTGCATGGAGGGGCACAGCCAGGAGCAAATGTGAGGAGAGGCCCAGCTGGGATCAATCATGAGAAGAAACATGGTCAGGAGCAAATGTGAGGGGAGGAACAGCCATAAGCAAAAGCAAGGAGAGGCACGTCCAGGAGTGCCTGAATGGAGAGGCATGGCCAGGAGCAAATGCAAGGAGAGGCATGGCCAGACTCAAACGCGAGAAGAGGCACAGCCAGGAGCAAATGCAAGGAGAGGCACAGCCAGAAGTAGCCATGAGACCAGGCATGACTCTCGTCAGAGAATTGAGAGTCTCCTAAGAACCAGATCAGGAACCGGGCACGTACGTATTTTATTTACTTTTCTTTAGTACTGCATGTAACACATCATTTCTACAATTAGGAATGCGTCCAGGGGTAAAAAGAGACACGGCTAGGAGCAGACATGTGTAGAGGCATGGCCAGGACCGGCTGCGAGGAGAGGCACGGCCAGGACCAGCTGCGGGGAGAGGCATGGCCAGGACTGGCTGTGAGAAGAGGCACGGCCAGGATCGAATGCAAGTAGAGGCACAGCCAGGTGCAGAGGAGAGGCACGGCCAGGACCGGATGTGAGGAGAGGCAAAGCCAGGACCAGCTGCGAGGAGAGGCACAACCAGGATCAGCTGTGAGAAGAAGCACTGCCAACATAGAATGCGAGTAGAGGAATGGCCAGGACCAGATGCGAGGAGAAGTACAGCCAGGACTGGATGCGAGTAGAGGCATGGCCAGGACCGGATGCGAGTAGATGCATGGTAGAGGCAATGAGATCATGAACTGGGAGGAAAGCATCAACCAGGAGAGACAGCAAGGAGAGCACAAATCAGGAGAGGAGGCGAGGAGAGCACAGGCGGAGGAGGAGGCGAGGAGAACACAAGCCAAGAAAGAAAGCGAGGAGAGCACTGGTCAGGAGAAAAAACGAGGAGAGCACCGGCCTGGAGTGTAGGCAAAGAGAGCACAAGCCAGGACAGGAGGTGAGGAGAGCACTGGCCAGTAGAGGAGGCGAAAAGAGCACAAGCCAGGAGAGGAGGCAAGGAGAGCATTGGGCAGGAGATGAGGCGAGGAGAGCACTAGCCAGTAGAGGAGGCAAGGAGAGCACAACCCAGGAGAGGAGGCGAGGAGAGCATTGGCCAGAAGATGAGGCGAGGAGAGCTTTGGCCAGGAGAGGAGGCGAGGAGTGCATTGGCCAGGAAAGGAAGCGAAGAGAGCACTGGCTAGAAGAGGATGCCAGCAGATCACTGTTAATTAATAAAGCTTGAGCAATATTTATTAATATTGCTCCTCTGCATATTGTTGTCAAGTAAAAAAAAAAAATCTGACTATAAACTCTGTGATTTATATTTGCCATAAGCTTCCCAGACTCAAACACAATTATTAAATGAGGTACAACTGGGTAATCCATAAAGTTACACCAAGGAAAGCGATGGTTAAACTGTGGCTAACACAGCTCCAACCACATCATCTGCTTCAACAAAGCCAGAAATTAGCAGCAGCTTCATACTGGTCCATATGGTCAAAACCCATATGGTGCCCATAAGGAGTACAAGAAGCAATGCCCTGGAATCAGGGTCCATGCTAGGTTGTTTGGCACTCCCTAGCAAACTTTAAATTTAGCACCCTTCACTTTAATAATATAACATTTAACACCAATGACCATCCTAGATTATAGTATGCATGTAAGCGTCATAAAACTCAATCTTGTAATCATAGTCACTAGGATACTACACAGACCGCATCCTAGTCTCTGCTATACAATTTCCACTTCATTTTAAAAACTGGTTATACAATATATGGAAAAGTGTAGATGTTGCCCATAGCAACCAATCTAGCTCTCACTTTCCTATTACATACTAGAAAATGTCAGCTAGAATTTGATTGGTTGCTATGGGCAACATCTACACTTTTCCTTTCTCACAGCTTAGTAAATCTGGCCCTGTATATCTTAGTGACAACCATACCATACAGACATTATCATAGTGATCGCTATAACATACAAGCCACCATACAATACAAACTGCATTAGTCTTACCACTATACAATAAATTAAACATTCTTTTAACCACAATGGAGTTATAAAAATGACCTCCTTGTGAGAGTCATAAAAAAAGACCACCTACTGTTCTATATATATCCATCCACAGGGCCACCATCAGGAGGGGATAGCCTGGACTACTGCCTTGGGCCCGGAACTGATGGGGCCCGCTATCATTATCCAATGTGCAGGAAACAATTTCCCTGTGCACTAACAAGCTATTAGTGCAGGTCCGTAGGGCCCCCCGTGTGTGTCCCTGGCACCATAACTTGTGTGTATCAAGCCTTACAATATTTCTTCCATGTGTGTCTCCAACTTCCTAATATTCCCCATCCTGTCTCTCCAGCCTCCCAATATTCCCCATCATGTGACTCCAGTCTCCCAATATTCCCCATCATGTGTCTCTAGCCTCCCAATATTCCCCATCATGTGACTCCAACCTCCCAATATTCACCATCATGTGTCTCCCGCCTCCCAATATTCCCTATCATATGTCTAGAACTTCCCAGTTTTCCCCATCATGGGCCTGATCCAGAACTACGCGTCAAAGCGAATTTACGCGTGGCGGACACGTAAAATCGCAGTTTAGAATGCACTGCGCATGCGCACCATAGAAAATACGCACATTCATGTAGCGTAATTGTGAACGTATTGGCCATTCACGTATATGTCACGTAAATACTTACGTGTGGGCAAATTTACGTTAGTGACCAATACGTGCGTTTTACGTGAAGTAGGCGGGGGGCGGTATTTAAAGTGTACAGTATGGGCGTGCTAAGCTGCGTACGTTCGCGTAGTCTGTGCACAGTATGGGCGTGCTTAGCTGCGTAAAATCGTTCAGCCCATACGTACGCGTGCGTATGACAGCGGCTACGTTGGAAAAAGTTAAGGTAGGGTTTGGGAAGCGTATCTTGACAAAATACGTCCGTGCAAGGGGTGTACCGAGGGGAGTGTAGCGAACTTACGTGCACGAAAATACGCTCCGCGAATAAACGTACGGCACACGTAGTTCTGGATCTACCCCCATGTCTTTAGTCTCCCAATATTCCCCATCATGTGTCTCTAGCCTCCCAATATTCCCTATCATGTGTCTCCAGTTTCCCAATATTCCCTGTCATGTGTCTCCAGTCTCCCAATATTCCCTATCATGAGTCTTCATCCTCCCAATATTCCCTATCATGTGTCTCCAGTCTCCCAATATTCCCTATCATGAGTCTTCATCCTCCCAATATTCCCTATCACGTGTCTCCAGTCTCCCAATAATCCCTATCATGTGTCTCCATCCTCCCAATATTCCCCATTACGTGTCTCCAGTATCCCAATATGGAATACAGGTGATGTGTTTGGGGTTTGTTGGATTTCTGCAATTGGTTGATGACATGACACATTGTATACTCTAGTAAAAACAAAAATACAAAATAAAACCATAAATTCTCCAACAGAAAATAAACATACAGAGATAATATTAAAAATTTGGAGTGTATCGATAAAACAAAAAGTTTTTGAAAAATAATCACTAAAAATGAACATTAAATAGAAAACAATCAACACAATCTATCCTCTGGGTAGACAACAAACCAGTTCCAAAAATGTCCTACCACAAAGGATGCCCAATGTCCCTCCCCCATAGGAGTTGTATGAATGTCCAACTAGACTCAAATTATATCTGATTATTGGCTTTACTGCCTGATATGAATTGAGAATATAAAAAAATATATTCCTGCAAATCAATATCACAAGGAGTGGCATTATCACATGAAAATGAACTGTTTCTTATTTACAGACCTCGGAGAGGAGTTTTACACTCCGCTTCAGGTGTAAAACTATCTCTCCAGCAATGTCCCCATATACCCCTCTTTTCCTCCCCCTAATAGCTGTTATTAGGGGGATAAAAAGGGGGGGCATGCATGGGGACACTGCTGGAATACAGCTATGTGTTAAAATGTTAAAAAAAAAAAAAAAGTAAATTATATTTTTATGTAAAAATTAAATAAATACACCTAAAATATATAAAACTGTAAAAAAATTTGTAAAAAATAGCAAAAATTACCTGTCCGGGAGAAGCGTCTGACTCATTCCAGATACAAAGGGTCTGATCCAGACCTACGCTGATGCGCTGTGCTTACTAAAGCACAGCGTATCAGCGTTCACTTTCCCCGACACTCCCCCTGTGCAGGCGTATGGCCCCTTGCTTACACCGGCTGAAGGCTACCCTAACCGCCCACCTACACTAACCTGAACGTAGGGACGCTGGGGGATGTTCCCTCCAGCGTTCCTACGGCGCTGCTACGGACGCCCGATCCACAACATCTGCCCGGCGCATGCGCAGATTGGCTGAAAAGCCGATCTTACGCTTACGCCTGCCGTCCTAGCGACGGCGGGCGTTATTCTGGATCAGGCCCAAAGACACTGCGCATGCTCAGTGTTTTTTCATATCTGGACCTAAAATTTTCTAAGTCAGGAAATAGAATCTCTGCCCATGCGCAGGACTTCATTCATACTTCGTATGACGATGAGCAGAGACATCATCGCGGGACCTCGCAGGTAGGGTGAGTAATAGTAAATTTAATAAACGATGCTGCCAGGCTCGCTACGAGAAGCGAGCCTGGATCAGCATCGTTCATTAAAAAATTAAATCATAAGTAAATAGACCCCCTTAGTAATTATTGACACTTCCCTCTGTGGATTGCCTAGCACCTTGAAAATCACCAATACTCCTTTTAGCAACACTATCATAAAGTTTAGGTAGGAAGTCTGAAAGACCTCATGCAAAAGAGTTGAAAAATATGGTAAGAATTACTAACTGAACAAAAGATTTGGGACCTGATTCATACTTAGGATAGAAAGTGCGTGGTTGCCTAAAAATACGCATTGCAAACATATGCAAGAGCGATGCAAGAATAACAGCGGCTGCAGCTAACCACACCCACACACTCATTCGTGTTTTTTTGTTTGTAAGTATGCTGTATGTAGAACTAAAAAAGTACCTAGTATATGTCCCTTTAACCGTGCGTAAATTTGGGGACTTATTTGTAGTAGAGATTCAACCATACATTTAGCATCGCAGACATTGCTGTTTTAATTGAATTAATTTAATGACTACATGCCTTTGTTTTTTTGGCTTTTAAGAAGAGAAAATAGGAGACTTCCGGTTCCGGCTGCCATGTGAGTGGTCGTGTGCTTGTCGGCTCCGTCACCCCGCTCCCCTAACTGCTACCGTATCTGCAGCAAACCGAGCCCTAGCACGAGCAGGGGTGAGCCCTATTATTATAGAGGAGCGGTGCACCTGATGGACAAGTTCCTGAATCCTGACATGATGCCCCGTCCGCAACGACAGAGGGGAGAAACTCCCAAGCAGGCTCCCAAGATGGCGGCCGCTCTGAATCCTGTGGTGTGCAGCTCCGTTCAGCACCCTGCTGGGGACCATCACTCTGAGGGGGATCACTCAGAAGGGAGGCAAGTCTCACCCTGCCCAGATGCAGACCTTTCCCCAGTGCGATATGGAGATGTTGTGCGGGCCATAAATGACACAATGGGGCCCCTTCTGCAGTCTCAAGCTGCAAAATTTACAGAGGCAGTGCACACCTTAGGTGAACAACTTCACCAAATATCACAAAAAGTCAATGAAGTGGAACAGCGAGTGGGTGAAGCATTTGATGATATATCTACCTTGAAAAAGCAGATGGGCGCTGCAACTAGAGAACAGCAATTATTATGGGCCAAAGTGGACGACCTGGAGAACAGGGCTCGCCGGAGCAATCTCCGGGTCATTGGACTCCCTGAGTCGCTTAAGGGCCAGGCTCTGATCAATTTTCTGCAAACTACATTCCTGTCGCTCCTGGGGATTCAGGATACCGGTGATACAGTGGTGGTGGAACGTGCGCATCGCCTGGGCCCGCTGTGAGACAATCTTCAGGCTCGTCCTAGACCTGTCATTTTTAAGTGCCTCAGCTATGCCCATAAGTCACGAATCTGGAAGGCATGCAAGCAGAAATCCACCATTGCATGGGAAGGAAGTACCCTCAGAGTGTTTCAAGACTACTCGGCTGAAGTCTCAAAGGCGAGGAAAGATTTCTCTGAGATTTGTACCTTCTTGGTCAAGCAAAACCGCCGTTTTGCCCTCCTGTATCCGGCCCGGCTCCGGATTTTTTCGGGGGATACTTATCAAGACTTTACCTCTGCCTCGGACGCTAAAGCTTTCCTTATAGAACCTACCCGCACGCCATCCTGAACAATTGCAGTAGGACCTTTATCATTGTACCCAGGCAACCGGGCGGTTAACCTGACACCTTTGAACTCTGCTGTCGGTAACTGTGGGTATTGCATATTTTTTTTTTCTCTTTGGCATATTATATGGGTACACAATGCAGTTTAATCTAAGTTCTTGGTCTTATAGTTAGGTATTATTACCATATTACTGCATGCATATTGAGTTAATAAGTCTTTATATATTCCTACATCAGGAAAGGTTGTATTGGGGATTTGTCCTCCTGCATCCGTAATTTTTTATTTGACTCCTAGTAACGGGTCGAGGCTCTATCAGATACCCTTCACAGCTAGGGGAGGGAAGAGGGGCCCAAGAGCTTGTGACAAATTTATGCATATTAAAAATAGTTATCTCGGAAGTTTTATGTTTAGCTTAAGCTTTAATAGGGATAAGACTTTCCCTATTCGGTCTGCTATGCTGTTTTATTGTTATGTATTTGTTTATGTTAGTGTTTTTGCCATCTGCCATCTGCGCCCAAAAGTTGTCCTGAGAAGCCACTCCCATCTTACTCATGCCCAGCCTGTTTTAATAGATGACTACCTGTAAGATCGGGACTTGGAACGTGGGAGGGATCCACTCACCAGTCAAGCAAAGCTGAATGTTTGCTTATATTAAGAAATTGCAATTAGATTTGGTTTACCTACAGGAGACGCATTTATCTAATGAGGAAGTGTTGAAACTAAATACCCGGGGTTACTCTGTTATAGCCGCAGCCTCATACACGTCCAAAGCTAGAGGAGTAGCAATACTCTTACGGAAAAATATAAAATATGTTATACATTCGCAAGTCTTAGATAAGGGGGGGGGATTTGTGATCTTAGAAATATCCTTATTTAATCGTAAAATGGTTTTATGCAATATTTACGCTCCTAATGGTTATTCTCAACATTTCTTCCAGACATTAGTGTGTAAACTTTACGCTTTTGCTGACACCGATATGGTTCTAGGGGGGGACTTTAATCTGGCGGCCTCCAGCCTATTAGACAGGCAGAGGAGCTCCAGGGCTACTAGACATAAACAAAAATTTGGGATCAACCAAATGAGCACCAAGTTAGGGGTGGTAGATGTATGGCGACTGATGCACCCAGGGGAGCGGAGTTATTCCTGCCTTTCAGCTGCGCACGGTACCATGTCCAGAATAGATTATTTTCTGATATCTGAATCTTTGGTAACTGTAACCTCTCAAGCAGAAATAGAATCTATAGTGATTTCGCATCATGGGGTAGCCTGGATTCAACTAGACTTAGGAGATAGGGGTCCAATGGCGCTTTCCGTCTTACCTTGCAAACACCCTAAGCTTTCGGAATATGCTAAAAGCTACATGGGCGGATTTTCTTCATAACAATAACCCACACCTTGATAATCCAGCACTCCTCTGGCAGACCTTTAAAACTGTGGTTAGGGGGTCTATAATATCTTTTGTCGCTAAAAACAAAAAAGAACTAAACGCCAGCTATGTAGCAGCACAGCGTAACCTGTCTCAGGCTTATCAGGAGTATCTAGCTGATCCAAATATTACACGCCTTCATAACTATCAATATTACTCCGTACATTTAGAGGGAATCTTGGGCCATCTCGCAGACAAGGCCGCAGCGCATAGAAATTTTCAATTTTATAAGTGGGGTAATAGGCCGGGCAGACTCCTATCAAACTTAATTAAGGGGGAAAGGCAGTCCAACTTTATCTCTTCCCTGACGGATAAGTCGGGTACCCAGGTTTACAAGGGAAGTGAGATAGTGGCGGTGTTGAGGCAATACTATAAAGACTTGTACAGCCAAGAGCCCATAGATGAGTACTTAAAAACTTCCTTCTGGGAGAAATTGAACTTGCCTAAGATCACAAATAAACAAAAACAAGTTATTGAAGCGCAGATAACCCTTGCCGAGGTTAAGGGAGCTATTAAGAAACTAAAACCGTTAAAGGCACCAGGCCCAGATGGCTTTAGCGGGGAGTTTTTTAAAATACTAAATGAGGAAATAGCCCCATATTTACAAAACTTCTTTAATACCATCATTACTTCAAAGCAGGTCCCGGCCTATTTTAATGCTGCTATTATAAAAGTGCTGCCAAAGCCAGGCAGAGACCCGTCCTACCCGTCCTCTTACAGGCCAATATCCTTGTTAAACTTGGATTATAAATTATTTACTAAAATTTTATCAGAACGCCTGAAAACTATTCTACCTGGAATAATAAACTATGACCAAACAGGGTTTATCATGGGTCGCCATTCGGTGGTGAACATCCGAAGAGTCCTGGCTATGGTTCAGCAGGCGGAGCGGGGTGGCGGCTCCAATCCGGGATTGATAGTCTCCTTGGATGCCGAGAAGGCTTTTGACATGGTCGTTTGGGACCATGTCTGGGAGTCGTTATCCCGCTTCGGCTTCCCTGGATCTTTTGCGCAAATTCTCAAGGCCTTATATACTTCCCCTTACACACAGGTGATGGGTAATGGCTATAGGTCAGAGGTGTTTAAGATTGAAAGGGGGACCCGACAAGGGTGTCCCCTCTCTCCTTTATTATTTGCACTAGCGCTGGAGCCTCTGGCTGAGATGTTGCGTCAATCGCCTGACTTCCATGGACTCACAATTGGGAATGTTGTCTCCAAAATCTCCTTATTTGCAGACGACATGCTTTTATTAGTTTCTCGCCCCGAAATATCTATACCTGCTATCTTGCAAATAATAAGCGAATTTGGGAAATTCACGGGTTATAAGATTAATTTAAACAAATCTGAAGTTCTTTTGCTTCCGGGTTCTGAGCACTTGGCTGGTGATACGTTGATCTCCCAAACCTTTAAATTGTCTATCTCCAAATTCAAATATCTCGGTATTCATATACAATCGAAATTAAAGGATCTGTACAAAGTTAACTATACACCAATTATCCACCAACTATCTGAATACACCCAGAAGTGGAATCGGCTACCGGTATCCACGCTGGGGAGATTGTCACTAGTCAAGAGCATATTGTTTCCTAAACTAGCGTACGTAATACAGATGTTGCCTCTAGCATTAACTAAGGGTGATATGCAGAAATGTTCGAAGCTATTGACAAACTTTGTCTGGTGTAATAAGAGAGCAAGGATTTCCAGGAAGCGTATGCAGCTTAAGCGCCAGGAGGGAGGCTTCGGATTCCCAGATGTCTTGGCATTTACTCATGGGGCATTGGCTAGATACATCACCGATTGGCTCTTTGACAGACAGCATTTCACATGTCAAAAGCTAGAGGCAGAATTGGTTTATCCGTACACATGGTCAGCTTTGTTACATCTACCTAAATCACAGATTCCAGATCACATTATGAGCAACATTTTTTTTAAAGATACGTATTCTTCTTGGGTGAAGATCAACAAACATTTAGGCAGCTCTCCCAGGATCTCGATGTACAACACATTCTGGGGTAACCCGCAATTCCAGCCAAGCGATATAGATGTGAACTTTAAAGTGTGGAAGGACAAAGGCATAAGTAAGATTAAAGATGTCTTTGACCCAGGGGGGGATATTCGGTCATTTCAATCCTTGAAAGAGAAATATGACCTTCCGAATAAACAATTGTTTATGTACTTTCAGGCAAGACATTATGCAAGACAGGTGGAAACCCAAGTAAAGGCTACTCCTGCCACTTTTAGAACCCTTTTGCTATTCCTAGAAACCCATAGGTTCCGCATTAGATACGTCTCGGATGAGCTTTTGTCTACCGACAGCTCTAAGCTGTGGCTTCGGTCGGCCCAGGCATGGTCCCGAGATATAGGTGTGAGCATTACACCCGAGGACTTAATCAAGCACTCTGAATCTAAATTTAAAGCATTGAGGTCGTCTTTATTACAGGAGGTACACTACAAAATGCTTCATAGGACATACATATCACAAGCCCAAGGAAGACATATGAACCCCGAGGAGTCAGGGACATGTCCCAAGTGTCGAGCGGGAAGGGCTACCTTTTATCACAATTTTTGGGAGTGTGGCAAGATCCGAAAGTTTTGGGGTAAAGAGATGAACCTAATAAATGCAATCCTGGGTACCAACTTGCCTCAGGACCCCCAGGCTTTATTGCTGGCTGATTTTGGGACCTGGATCGACGTGCCGAAAGTGAAGGATTCTATTCCTTTCCTGACGGTGTTGGTCACGGTTGCGAAAAAAGTCATTCTGCAACGGTGGACTATGAAAACCCCGCCTTTCCTTAACACTGTTAAGTCTACCCTTCTTGAGACTCTGTACCTGGAACGTAGGGCCACACTCCCAGAAGTGGAAAGGGGAGTTACCAGCTTTTATAAGAAATGGGGCATTTATGTGGAATACCTCCCAGAACAAACTCGGGATGGTATCTTGAAAATCTTTGAGACCACGACCTGGTTTATGTACCGAAATTTGTCATAAGGGATGCATTGGGTTTTTGGGGCTTAAGGGAGTGAGTGGATCACCTCTTGCCGGACAGCCTTGTCATTGTGAGGGCAAATATTAAAGCAGGAAATATGAACTTGTGGGAGAGACAATTATGGGAAGAAAACAGGACGTGGTTGGTGTACTAGTTGAGATGGCAGTTTTTTTTTGTTTTTTTTTTATGTTAGTAGGTTTATTGGGGATGGCTAACAAAAACAACCCAGAAAAAAGGGAAAAAATAGAAAGTAAAAAAGATAAATGGAAAAAATATAATCCTGCAAAAAGGATTTGTTGGACATGATCATTTTGTCAAACTTGTACATCCATATTGTATTACTGGCTAACCGAGCCTGATATGTGGTATGTAATTTGTCTACTAACAAACGATTTCATGTCTTTCTATGTGAGCATATGGATAAATTGTATGCTGGAGACTATGTAATAAGTTATGCTGATTTGAAAATCACAATAAAAAGTTTATGAAAAAACAAAAAAAGAAGAGAAAATAGAAGACAACTTTAACCGTGCCATAAGCAACCCAGAAAAAAGGGAAAAAATAGAAAGTAAAAAAGATAAATGGAAAAAATATAATCCTGCAAAAAGGATTTGTTGGACATGATCATTTTGTTACATTTTTTTTTAAACAAAATGTTTTAAATGTAGCATAAATAAGTGAAAAAAAGGCTACCTAGACACTGTTGCCAATCGTGTATTTAATAGTTTAAAACCATAGCTTTAAGTAAATAAGCCTTATGTGTATTCATTACTGTAAACACACGTGCATTGATTTAAATTACGCAGAAGCTGATGGCGGTGTACAGTGTGTATGGACACATAGACCCTCACATGATACGACAGGCATCAGCAACTTGCAAGTGGTCGAGGGCTACCTTAACTTTTCCTGTGCATATGTTTTACTATGCAAGTCAATCCTACTTGTGAATCCGCATTGGCATGCCTATACTGTACATTGGTAGTCTGTGTGGAGCTCATTTGAATTAAGTCTTGCCCCTCTTGCCACGCATGCGGGACTCGTCTCGCACCAATGCGTGCATCAGTCCTAAGGCAGGCGTCCATGTGTGTGAATCAGTCGGCTATATTTCACATGCGTATTTTTGTGTTCTGGGCATGCGCAGTTTTAAAAATCGTAAATACACGCACATAGATTGCACACTTACTTATGTGTGAATCCGGTCCTTGATTTGCAAGCACAATTTTGAATTGATAAGTTACTACAATTGGAACACTCAATTGTCTTATACAATGCTTTTCAGGTAAATACCACATTCCACTGTTGTGACAATCAGCTGTCTTTCTAACTAAACTATCATTTTCATTCAAATAGATACCACATTAGAATAGTCACTTCAAAAAATCTTTTTTTTAAATAAAGATTGATGTATGAGCAACTTCTAATAAATGTAATGTACTTTATTAAAGAATCATTAGGATTTATGGTTATTATTTTAATATAAAAGTATTATAAAAATTACTAAATATTCAGCACTGCACATGCTCACAACGGGAGTGACACAAAAGACGGGGTGCACTGCTGTCTGGACGTCTGTGGGGCTGTTTCAGAGCTGCACTTACTCCTTTTGTTTAGGTGCAAGTGTAGACCTGAGCAATACCATGTTAAACTGCAAAAGGGAGGCAAATTTACATTGTGAAAGCAGAAATAAAATTGAGAGGTGAAGTTTCTTAGCTCAACTCTTATTTAAAGGTTAAACAGAAGACTATGCAGTATTTGAGGTCTATGTGCAAAAGCAAAGTATCTTCACTGCATGCAAGAGAATTTAAATTATCTAGCACCCTTTGCTTTGCAATATGGTTTAGCCAAGCTGTACACTTGCACTTGTTTTGCCCTTGCTCCCAAGCTCTGAATCAGCTCCTGTGTCTGCATCCATTTGCACCGCACTAGTGTAATAGAAGCTCCATTATATTTAAATGAGAAAAGAGGTGTTGAGCTATTATAAATAGGCACAGTAGCAGGGAAAGGTGCCTACATTTCCGTGAAATAATTACATTATCAAAGGGAATGGTGTAAGTGATAAGTGTGCATCATTTTCAATGTGAATATTTGTTTATTAAAGAAATATTAAAATATTTTTCCTTTAATACATTTTTATACCAGCATAGCAGTGGACAGGGCCAGCGCAAACCGCTCCATGGGGGGGATGCGCAGTGCATCCAGGCGCCATGATGGATAGGCGCTCATCCCCCCCGCTCCCAGCATGCCATCCCATACTGTACACTTTAAATACAAATCCCCGCCTACTTAACGTATTTCAGACGTATTTTGGACTCACGTAAAATTGGCTCGCCCACACGGGGTAAGTATTGACGTGACACATACGTGAATGGCCCATACGTTCACAATTACGTTACGTTACTGAGCGTATTTTCTATGGTGCGCATGCGGAGTACTTACCAAAAGGCGATTTTTACGTCTCCGTCACAAGCGTTGTTCTGGATCTGGCCCAATGTATCCAGCAAAATTAAAGTTCGTAGGGGCGTAAACACCCTAGCACTGGCCCTGGCAGTGGAATATGGCTACTATGCTTTGGCATTAATGTACCTGTTAAAAAAAAGCATTTATGTGGGATTTTAAATGCTACAAATGCAAACTATGTTTTATAATAGGTCATACTAAAACTTTTAGGCTCAAGTAGCAGGTGTAAAGGTTCTAAGACCAAAAATGACATCTACAGAACATGTAATCTGCTAATAGCAATAACACAATGAAATCAGAATAGACTGGGCCTCTTCAAAACAGACAGCATGTTTGGTCACGGTGCTTTTACCAAGAGTTTAAATGCTAACTTTGTTTACTGTAATAGATGGGAATAGGCACACTTTGCTCTTATTCCCATCTTTGTGGTTAATTGATTGTATCCATCTTGTTTTTTCAAACACTGGAATAGTCTAAGTGCTGCTCTGTGCATGTGCACAGCTTTCATTCTATACAGACTGGGTACACTGGTTCGTTTTCCACACATGTGCCTGATGGCAGCAATTTGTTTACTACCACTCCTTAAAGTTATGGCTTAGTTTCCTCAGCCAAATGAGAAGTGCTATCAGAAAATTGTCCACTACAGTTATTATTCACTTCATAATTGTAAAAAAGTTAGGGTTCTACATAAATAAAGGAAAGAAAAAATAAAATATTTTCTAGTCCTACTAAAAGATACACCTCTTCATTCTTAAACACAATATCTAAGTATTCCTTGCCTGCCCCTAGGAGCTACTATGGGACACAATGTAAGTGTGGACATACTTCTGGCTTGCCTCTAGGGACTGCTGTGGGGCTACTTCACATATTAATAGATCAGTATACTTAAATAGGATTGTCCTGACTGATTAAAGATGCTCGTCATTGTGTGTGTTTAGACTTCTTGGGGCTGATCCAGAGCTGCTAAAAAACAGCCAAAATGAGCCAGAACAGGAGCGCATACAGAAAGATGGACAGAAGGCTACCCATCTGACTGTGAGTGCATCCTCCAGCACTGCGCCAGTGGAAACGGGAGTTCCACGATACTAAAATAAGAAAAGGGTAATTTTTCTTCATTTAAATATGCGCAGTAGCTGTCCATTGTACCATCCCCTGGAAGGCGCAGGTACAGTAAGGTGGGAAAAACCAGCATGCCCAAGGATGGCAGGGCAATATGTTCCCATGCTTTCAGAGGTCATAAATAGAACCCAGTGCCAGCATATCTGTCATCAGTGACGGGATGTCCTGCCAGCAGTACATGTATTGTATGTGCACTAGGGTTTTATTATTTTTCCAAGACTTCTACAGGATTAAAAGCTTGGAAGATTGGATTCTTTACAGATGAAGATCCATTCCAAGCAGGTAAGTATGAGTTTATACTTTTTAATTTTTTCATGTAATAATTTTTTCCCTGTAATTGGCCAGCAATTTATTTTAATCAGTTACTACTGGGGACATTACATGGATGGCATGGCATGCTGGCGCTTATGGTTCCGGACGCGCCAGCATGTCCTGGCATCCTTGGGCATGTTGATGCATGCCAGCATTCCCTGTTGTGGTGCTTTATATTAGTTTTTTAATCTATATATATATATATTAGCAGGGGTGGGGGGGTACTTTAGTTTAAAAAAAAAAATTATAAACGTTAAATAAAACAAACAAAAAACACTCCACTGTAACCCGCAGTTGGTGCTCCTACTGAGGGTATGAACCGAATCTGCTTTTTTCACTGTGCTAGTTACGTTATTCTGCTGAAACACTATGGATAGAACGTATAGCGCCTCCGTATTGTGCTTACATTAATACTCTGGATCAGCCCTCTTGTTTCACCTGCTTCATTTTGTTTCCTGATCTGAAACTTACTTCCAACATGTGCTCAAGTTTCCAGCTGACGTTAAGTATTTTTATCTGGTAATACTCCTGTCTACTGGTATTTCTCTTTTCTGTATTTCATGTTTTCAGTTTGCATTGGGTGTTCACATTCTTCCAGTATCCTCCGATAATCCTGCCTTATGCACTAGTTTCATATCTGGTATGCTCCTGTCTACTTGTATTTCTGTTTTTTGTATTTCATGCAGGTTGCCATGTGTATTTGTATTCATCAAGTATGCTCTGTTAGCCCTACTTGTATATGCTCTTCTGTTTGTACCTTGGTTTTCAGTGCTGTTTATCTATTCTGTGCTTCTTGTTTAGTTCTGTGTTTATGCTTATGTTGCTTTTCCCTGTTCAGTTCAGTCTCCATATCCTGTTTATATTTTGTATATACTGTACACAAAAAAACTCTTATTGTCTTGGTACTCTGTGCTTGTTGTTTGTGCTATTGTACCTTTGTTTCTTTGCTACTCCAGGGGTCTTCTCCAGGGGTGTAATCTGTTGGGTTGACACTGCATAAGCCTATCCCCTATATATATATATGGGGATAGGTCCTTCAGTCTCCGATTGATGATGTCATTGCTCGGAGGCTTGTGGTGACACGCATATGCGTTCCACAGGCTCAGAGCTCGTGCTTTCCCGTGTCCGGATGTTCACTCCAAATTAGGATCCACAGATGAGTGCTGCACTATTTATTCTTGTACTTACACCCATGCATTTGCCTTTTAGACGTTGTCCTATAGATTGTGCCAGTCTTCTTGTCCTGATGATGGGCTCCTGTTGGACCCCGAAACGGCCGTCGACTACATTGGCTACTATGATGCTCTTTTAGACGCCTGGGACTCCTGTTATATAGCAGCTGTGATTCCTCTGATGTCACCATTATTACAGCAAGTTTGACTATCTTGTTCATCCTATATTGGACTTTGCCTTTATATATTTTTTTAGCTCCATAATGCTATTGCACTACGATTGGATATATTTTTGTCTGCTGCCTATATGGAGTTGCTGTATATTTGCTGGACTGTTTATTAATATATATTGCTGCTGAAGATATTAGTCTGCTGCTCTTATGGAGTTCCCTTTGATGTCTTTATGAGCTTTAGGACGTGTTGTACACTTATTTTTGGTACTGGATATTTTCCTCACATACCCTTTCACCCTGTGCTGCCTAAATCTAATAAACCTTTTGTACTATCTTTTGGACTTTTTAATTAATAATTTTTTTGGTGCTGGCGGTTGTGTGTATACAAAACACAGTTGGTCTATATATATATATGGGGCACGAGCCCTACAAAACCCAGGTTAGTTACGCCTCTGCTTTATGTTTAATATTATAAAATAGAATTGAGCTAAGAAATTTCACCTCTCAAATATAATTTTGCTTTCACAATGTAAATTTGCCTTCCCTTGCAGTTAGTGGCGTAGGGAGGGTGGTTCCAGTGGATATTGAGCTCCAGGCGCTGAAATGTTCAGGTGGCGCCGACGGGAGTCCGGCAGCTGTTAAATCTCTAACAGTCTCCAGGCGCTCTGATTCTACTGCTTCATGCATGTGACGTTCTGACGTCACAGGCATGAATAGCAGAGCCGCAGCACGGATGTGCAGCGCAGAACAGGTAAGTTTTCCACACATTGAATACTTGAATAAAAATATAAGGGTGATGGGACAACATTGGGGAGGTGGTGGGGAGAGGGAGCAGATGAGGCGGGAGAAAAATTATAAATTAGATTTAAAAAATCATCAAGTGAATGTGACGAGAATTGGGAGATGATAAATTTGGAGGGGGAGATGATAAGAATCGGATGGTGATGAATGTGGAGGGTAAGATGAAGAGAATAGGGAGCTGATTAAAAGTTGGGGGGAGATTATGAGAATGGGGAGCTGATGAAGAGGAAGGAGCTGATGAAGAGGAGGAGGGAGATGATGAAGAGGAGGGGGAGATGAATGGGATAGAAAAATGAGAAAGAGAATGGGGAGGGGGAGGTTATGAGAATGGGGTGATGAATTGAAAGGGGGAGATGATGATGGGGAGAAGAAGCTCATGAAAAGGGAGGGGGGATGAGGAAGGAGATAAAGAAATTATAAAGAGAATGGGAGGGGGAGGGGATGATGAGAATAGGGAGATGATGAATGGGGAGGGGCCAGGGGAGAGGATGAATGGGGGGGGGGGGATGATGAATGAG
>WWET01001414.1:203247-226012 GCA_011038615.1 Limnodynastes dumerilii | reverse complement strand
ATTTATCAATACCCCTGACTTTTTTGTAAATCATTAATAAGAGACAGACATTGTTGTTGTTGATACTTCAAGTCTGGTCATCAACTTTGAATTTAAACTTAGTGCCTAAAGCTGAGATCACAAGCATATAGATCAATTTCAGCAGTTAGAAGAGGCTAGATGCAGAGAGAAAGCTCCAGGCAGTGAAAACCACATCTCAAAAGAAAGGAGCAACTACTTTATGAATTCTTTACTAAGCCGAACCCACTGGTCCCAAACCATTTAAAGTTTTCATTTTATGCAGCAGTAGCTCACTGTTTCCTTACTCTGGTTTACCATGAAAAAAAAATATACATTAAATTTCACAATCATTGAGTACAGTAAAAGTCCTCAGAAGTCTCATAGGTTTTCCAAGTTTTTGAAATATTGTTTACAATTTTTTTTTTAATTTCCACATAGACTGTAAAAGATCTAAAGTTTGTTTGCATTGATATAATAATCTGGAAATTTTAGCAAAACATCGTTAATAAAGTCAAGATATGCATAGTGACCTCTCAGCTATATAGCAGATACATTGAAATTCTTGGTATATTGAGATTGTCAATGCAAGTTAGGAGAAGTGATGTTAGTGATGTTAGGGTAAAATTCTAGGAAGAGATATTTGTATTGCTTTCTGTATATAAGACATCTAGTAACTGATTTCTATAAATAGAGCAAACTTGGGAATGGAAGTCATAGATGACCCAAATAGGCTTCAATGAAGTCACTATGGACCTGGACATGGTTTTACCCAGGAGTAACTTTCCTCTCTTGTTTTCAGTCTCTGAATCAGGTCCCATGACATCTTATGCAGAAAGAGAGAGTGAGAGGGCAGAAAATAACTGGTATTCTTTCTTTTCCTTCCCACTGTTCAGTAAAGTTCCAGCATTGCAGCAATTGTTTACATTTTTTTTTTTACTTCTTCTGAACTCATTGGAACTAATTCACAGTTAAGAAAATGCTGCTTTTTAGGTGCGTATATTTAAGAAGGGATATACTGCGCAGGCATAGTAACTTAATATACGCAATTTACTTAGGACTTAAGAACGGGGCGGCTCTGAATCAACATTATGAACATATTTCTTCAAAATTCATAATGATTTAAGAATGAAGGGATGTGCTAAGAAAACTTAAGATTGAAGATAAGAGGATTGGCTGGAGGAAGCCATTAAAATGAGGAAATCTTGGAGCGGTTAGGCAAAAACATTCTTAATTAGCCGCCCTACACACACAACTACGAAGCTAAAGATAAGGTAGCCCAATGGCATTCGTAAAGTTAAAAAGCTGAAATCAGGGGCGTGTCAGGGGAGTCGTTTGGCTACGTTTTGCATTCAAATTAAAATGGTTGATTAAAAAGTCATAATAAAAATAAAATAAAAAAGGGCTGCTGATCTATAAATCATACAATGAACAAAATGATGTGCCTAGCCAGCAGATCTGGAATCTGTTGTTTATGCTTTCTTGGAATTATGTATTATTGCCAAAGGTGTAGCATGGATTAATGGCATCCGGAGCAAGTGAACCCTATGGCACCCCCCAACCCGATTCTCCTGTAGTGTAGTTGTTATACATCTGCCTTTCGGTCTCTCCCTCTAATGACATACCTGTCTAATTGTGCCCCCTCTCCAATACACTTCTCTCTCCCTGCAACCCCTCCATACCAACCCCCTTCCTTTTCCCCTTACCCCCCCCCGTCTCCCTTACATTACACATCTCTCACTATCCCCAATCCATTACACATCCCCCTTCCCTTCTCCCTTATATTACACATCTATGGTCATGGCACACTATATAAAGCACATGTGGGGTATATTAAGGGGGGAATAACCCATAGCATAATGTGGTTTATATTAGGATTTGGGAATGGCACATTATATACAGTATATAGTGAGCCATTTCAAGACCCATAATTTACCACACTTATATTATAATATGTGTCATTCCCAGACCCATGAAATTCCCTACTTGTACATTATATAGTGTGCCATTCCAAACCCCTAATATGTACATGCAATACCCAAACCAACATCCAAACCAACATCCAAACCCCTAATATGCACATGTAATACTAGTATATTAGGGATCCGGAGATGGCATTTGGCTGTGCTCTGCAGAACCCCTTTGGTCTGCCAAGCTCCACCGGCTCTACCCTCGCCCTGATTATTGCTGTATAGGCATAGTGTGCACTGGAGTACATCTAATATATATAAATTTATAAACAGAAGACCCCTACCGGACTAAACAATCAGTTTGAACTGAAATGGTTCCTTGATGAATAAATCCCTTATATTTTCACCACATACCTTCACCATGCATTATTCGCGGTCACAGCCCATTCCCATGTCATTATGTAATAGATACAGAGGAGGTGTCTATCACTTAAGCATTCATTAGCTCTTACGGATTCACCACGCATTTCACAATATTTTTGGATCATATATTCCCGTTTCCCATTATGGGTACTATTTGATATGCCCCTTATATAATTACTATAGAGGAGATCCCTTTTTAGTACCTTACGGCATTCATCACGCATTTCACATTTTTTAGGATTCAATGTTTCACACTCCCCTTATGAATATGAGTTAATTAGATGATTCACTCTTAGGTCTTGATATGCACTTTACACATTTTGTATTATGCTGACCCTCACAGGATCCAATCACCAGTTAGAATAACTTTTTCAGGGTCACAGTTTTTCCAGAATTACACAATAGATATAGAGAGGTTTCTCCATCCATTTAGAACTTTGCATCACCCTTTATAGCACTAGAACTTTGTATCACCCTTTACAGCACTAGGAAGAATTAGTATACTAATCACCTTTGAAGCTCATCACGCATTCCACAATTTCCCTTAAGAGCTTAGTATACCTAGGAACAGCAATGGAGAAGAGACGTCTCCCACACAGTATTATCCCTTTAGCATGTCACACATTTCACAATTTCCTCCATCAATATAGTGAATCCAAGTAACGGAGAAGAGATAGCCTTTATAGAGTTAAATTTATAGGATTTACTACACATCAGTCCACACGCACTAACCACTGGACCCCCCTATTTAGTCCTACTTATTAGCACTGACCTTCCGGAATACGTCCCCTTTATTAAGTATTCGGTTGGTATTAGGGAGACACTCTTTATGTAGAAAGAAGGGAGAAATTGTTGAAGAAGGGGATTCAGGTCAGGAAGGGAATAAAACCCCCCCTAAAAGAAGTGTCCGCAAATAGGATAAATTATTAGACAGAATTTCTATGAGGAAAGCGGAAAAGTTACAAAAGTTTCCAAACTGACAGTTTAAGAGTCTTAAAAAGTTACAAAATTAATAAGCAACATCTGAAGAGTAGAGAGAAGGAAATCATAAATAGAAGTATATATCCAAACCAGGATAGAGGTGTCGATATTTAGTAACGAAATAGTAACTAACGGAGAACCGAAGATGAACCTAATTAAGGACATAACATTAAGGTAAACTGAAAAAGACCTAGAAAGGTCATTAGGATAAGATCTTATAGAACAGAAAGGATAAGGACAAGACACTGATATTATGTCAGTCTATGAATGGGTTAACCTAGAGAGAGGACCGCCCATGTTGTCCTGCACATAAAGTGTAAACAATAATGTCGGGATATAAGCAAATAGGATTAAGATAAGGAAACTAAAATTAAGAATGAATGAAGAAGCAAGGGGATATAATTATAGAATAGGAAGAAACCAGAAAATAAGAAAGGGATTTAGGAAGTGTGCCGGAAGCGTCGGTTTTAAAAGTAAAATACACAAAGTATTCAGTTTATTGTCCCTAATAGGAATAAGACATTTTTATAAAGCAAGAAAGGCAGGAAGACACTTAAGTAATAGAAGACTTATACCTGAAATAAAAATCACCCGGGAGAAGTTAGCCCACAATGATGATGCCATCAACCATTTAAAAGAGGAGGGAATCCACTCGGGAGTAATTCCTTGAAAAAGGGCACATACTGTGCCTGAAACGCGTTGGAAGGAGGTAACTGCTAAACATTCTCTGGACATTACGAAGCTTCCCTCCTCTTTTTAAGGTCTATCAGTGACTGGCCCATTTTTCACTGATTAGCCCTACAAATTGTTTTCCATCTCAGGGGGCAAGTCTTCTGTTTTTGTGGCAGAAATTTTTATTTAGTTTCCCTCACTCGGAATAGTAAGGGGATTCCCCCAGAAATAAGGAAACACAAAGATTTTTTTAAAGAATTTTATTTGTCACTTTTACTTTTATATATTTTATGTAATAAAGATTTTGTGTCGCGATACCCTGCCCCTGTCTGGGATTGGTCTCTGGGGAGGCACCTGGGGTAGTGGGGGGCCGACACTCGTGGTTGGTGGACATCAACACGTTTCCTGGATAAAAAGAAAGAAAAGGAAATAAGCAATTCTACATGCCTTATTGGAGAGGACCAAGAGTGTGAGTACACAACTTACCTGTATATATTTCTGTGATTGATGGTATTCACCTAGATCCGCTCCCCATCTTTTTTCTCTTTGAGAACCACTGATGGGAATAGACTGCAAGAAGTCTAGATAAAACTCACCCGTATTGTTTTAAAGAATTATAAAGAGAGGAACAATAGAGTGAGTGCATACTTACCCAAAAGGGCTACTTGGTGCCCTATGGTGCTGCCTTAGATCGTGTTTTTCTCTTTTTTTCTTTCTGGCTTGGTGGATCTGAATGCCCAATTGAAGGAAGGAATACTGCGTCAGATACATCCTTGGAAGCAGTGCAAACCGATAAATTCTGCATAAGAACAAGAGGAGTGGAATGTAGGTAGATACTCACCCTTTTCCCTTAAATTGTCTGAAAGTATTACACAAAGAAGGCCTTTTCTCTGCTTATTTTGAGGGTTTGAAGGCTCAATACAAGAAACAGAAAGACAGAGACACAATAAGGACCACGATAAGAACTGTGAATTTGAAAAAATATTTTTTTGTATATCCTTGTATAATTAATTATTAACCCTTTCACTCCACGCGGATTTCTTCCCCCCACCCCTTTGTTTCTAATTCATTAATTAATTTTTATTTATACTATTTTATATGTAATGCCCTCATATAAAGATAATAAGGAGAATAGTTCATACAGCTATTGTAAATATTAGCATTGCAAGTCATAGGGTCACGCTTCTGTTGAATGTTGTCACGATTCTGTAGCAGACTGGACAAGTTGCCACCGGAGCTGGACATTGCTAGCCACAATGATTGTTATACGCTTGTGTGCCTGAACCCAGCACCATCCAACTGATGTGCTCATTAGTACATTACCCCAAACTAACAATACTCTTAAGACTAGAATCACACTTATGTTGAGAGTTGTTACACTTCCCTAGCGGAGTAAACAACTATTTAAATGGACCTAGTATTGCAAGCCTTAAAGCACGCTATAGATTTAAATGACAGATACTGGCACTAGCTGATCAATAGGCCTGATTCAGAATTAAGAAAGTGCTTAAAATAAGAGAGGAAAGTCACTCCTGGGCTAAACCATGCAGATTTCAGGGAGAGTTAAGTAAATTGTATTCTTTGCATGCAGAGATATATCTTTGAATTGGTTACTGCACACAGATACTGACCAGCTTTACTATAACGCTGTTATTTAAACTTGGACTGGGAACCGCCACCTCTCACAATGCTGTTTGCAACAGATGAAATACAACTCCCCTGCAATCAACATGGTTTAGCCCAGGAGTAACTTTCCTCTCTTATTTTAAGCACCTTCTTACGTCTGAATCAGGTCCAAATGAGTTCATCACTATGTTACACTTGATTACTGTTTACTCCTTACTATCTCCTTCAATTGAGACTTCTCTGCATCTGTAAATGGTCCTTGCTGGGACACCAATCAACCACCAATTAGAACTCTCCAGTGAAAATAAAATGGCTCCCTTTGACACACACCTCCATTACTACTACATCCCTGAGGAAGTCACGTTAGAAATCTGGACTTGTTTTCACCTGGTACCGTAAAGACTATTACCACGATAGATGTTCCCGGACAGAACTCCCTGTTGAGGTGGAAACACTGCCTGTAACGGAGCAGAAGCTTGTGTGGAAAACTCATCTGCAGATACACATTACTGCTGTATATTGGCTTATTTTACTTTGTTTTGTGGCATGCAGGCATTTTATTTATTAGTAAAGATGGTTTATTGAAAATAATGTATTATCTCTGTGATCTCTGTGATCAATGTTTTCATTTACATGTGGTTGTTTATCACTGGAGCTAGAAGCATTTTTCAGGCCTACGATCTGAAGCCATCTGGTATGTATAACTCTATTTCTAAGGCACCAACGTTGTGCATGAGCATTTATGTAATCCCCCCCTCCATCCCCTGTATAAATGTGACAGAAGTTCGCTCATGGTCCACAGGAGAAGACATATCAGCTGAGTTCTAGTTACTCATCACAGGGTGTTATTATTAATATCTGAAATACTGCACAAAATGATATATAGTGGGTTAAACCTGCTAGGCATGCATTCAAGGAGGCCATTCCTCCAATAGGTTGACCACACCCTCCTTTGATGGCACTCAACAGTGGGGGGAAGGGGGGAAGAAGTTACTGTACTGGGGCCCAGAATTGAGGACCATATCATCACAATGGCTGGTGATCTTACCTTTTTACCTTGAAAAATGATGTATTTTTAGTTCATTCATATGCTGTTTTATTTTACCTGTAAGGAGTGATCAACATCAAATATCTAGGACTTTAGGCTAAATGAAAGTTAAATATTTGTGTTTGATTAAATGCAAGAATTCAACGGTTTCATAAACTTACTTTTTCAGCATAACTAAAACAGATGCAGACCTAGTTTTCTTTTTGGTGTAACAAATTGCACAATATATAAGTTAAAATATCCTTTTTGTAAACTTTTCTGTGCTTCACCCCAAGGATAGCGCACAGATTCTCTAATGCATTTAGTGACTGTGATGCTTACCAGAATTTAAACATATTACCCTTGATATGTCAATATTTTACTGTATACTACAATGTTTGGGAAAAAAATGAATATTAATCAGAAAAATGAAAATAGATATGTAGTCATATTGAAATAGTACAGAGATGTGAATTTCCTGGGCTAGATTTATAGAATTGCTGCAAATTGTCACCAGCCCAAAAGTCTACCACCCTCAATGTCTTAATTAAACCATACATTTTAAAAAGGTTACATTTAATAACAAATAATTTT
Source organism: Limnodynastes dumerilii (assembly GCA_011038615.1). NCBI lineage: Eukaryota > Metazoa > Chordata > Amphibia > Anura > Limnodynastidae > Limnodynastes > Limnodynastes dumerilii. The sequence goes on along the minus strand of WWET01001414.1, from coordinate 218,782 downwards.
TATATAAAGGATTTGCAGCAGGGGCCTTTTAAGGAATTAATAGACATGTGTGCAATCCTGGTACTGAGGTCCCCCTACCCTTACTTTCCAAGTGAAAAGTACCATTATGGTCACCAGACCAATGTACTTGTCTTAATTAAACCATACATTTTAAAAAGGTTACATTTAATAACAAATAATTTTTATATAAAGGATTTGCAGCAGGGGCCTTTTAAGGAATTAATAGACATGTGTGCAATCCTGGTACTGAGGTCCCCCTACCCTTCCTTTCCAAGTGAAAAGTACCATTATGGTCACCAGTCCAATCTACTTTAGAGTATTACATGTGTGCACAATTGCAGAAGATTATAATTATTCTTTTTTTTTCATATTCCATACATAAAATATATTATTTAATATGAGCTCAAGTGATTTCAGATAAGCTAAAATTATAAATAGTCCATCAGTGACAAATGGAAGATAGTTTTCCTTGAACACCTGCATATTGGGCCACTTTGAATTGTTCGTCGAAAACTTTGCTCTATTTTACCAAGAGGTGTTAAGTATAAATACAGGTTTTTAGATCTAACTTTTATATAGGAAAACACAAAAAGGACAGTGATGCTTCACATTCAGATACATGTGTGGCAATCTCCAACAGTGGTGCAGGACAGAGCGGCAGGGCAGAGGGATGCATGCAGATCGTATAGTAAGAGCTTGGCTAACCCCATACGTGCGATCTTGCATACCGTATGAGACAATTCTGTATGCAGACTCGTCCAATCACCAGCCCCATCTGCAGCAGAACCAGGTGAAACCAGGGAGAATAACAGCAGTGACTTCAACCTCACAGAAGCTTCGACTACAGACCTCTTGTTAAGCAATATCACAAGGGGAGAACAGGGTGAGTTTATCTATTATCAATTCATCTGTATCATTGAACGTATTACACTATTTTGTTTCTCTCCTCTCCATGTTTCTCTACCATTACCGCTTCTCTCTCTATTACCTACACCACTGAGACACATCGCTTCAAAGCAACACCTAGGACCAGTATCTACATATACAACTAGGACTATCATTAGTGATAGTGATAGTGAGATTTTTTGTTTGAACGCACCCACCCTGCCCCGCTTTGGCCATAAGGTAGGGCTCTGTAAGCGGAAGGGCCAGACGTGCAAAGGCAATGCAGAGTGTGTGCACTCCTCTCACAGAATGTAGGATCGCTAATTACATGCATAAGCCTATGCTATGGATATGTAATACTTTCTTATTTGTGGATCTATCTAAATGTTGCCAAATTATAAAACTACATAAGCAAAAAAAAAACTAAAAACTACTTAAGCAATGATATGATCAACTTGGTATCAATGACAGGTATCCTTATATATAAAAAATGTATGGTGTATTTCTGTAAAGAAACAAGATGGGGGATGGAACTATTGTTACTCTTTATCCTAATCCCAATCCAGACTGTACCTTTTAGCCCTATTATTCTCGCCTCCCCTCCATCAGTTCAATTGGGTAATATGGTTATATGAGACCGGGTTCATGCTAAAGAAGCTTCTGCATGCGTTGGTCATTTATGCAATCTACGTACCACTTAGGTACGTAGATTGAGTACATGCAGTATTTAAAGCATGCAGATAGTAGGTGAGGAAGAAGGAGGCGTACCAGTGCCACCCCCGGGAGAGTTTAGGTAGAAGTGGGTGGGGCGAGGCATTCCCTGTGCGTATTTTTCACCTTAAAACGGAAAATAGGCACAGTAAGATAAGGTAGTCTATGGTACTCTTAAGTGAGGGGTGGGTTCGGAGCTGGACAAAAGAGTTTGGTGCGGATCAGCCCCCTCTTTCTTATCTCTGAATATGGTCCATGTTGCTGTGTTACTTTATGTGTTAGATGTCATTAGGTCATACAGTAAGTACCTGTAACATGCTGCCTTGCTAGTCGTGTCAACATTTGAGTTCTGACTTTCTCTGCAGCTGGCCCTTACAATTCTGTTCCATTGCCACTTTAAGAATATTCCCTGCAGGCCATGGCAACATGCATGACCTGCACATGCCTGTTACTAGCAGCTGCTGCTAATAGTGGGCACACCCTTCTTCCTTCTCCTTTTTATGACCATCTGGCTGCTGAGTTACTGACAGGTCACACAACCAATCAGAGCCATAGGCCAATCACTGACCAGTAGCCCCTTTAAGGCCTGGCAATGGCATCCACTGTTGGTTATAGCATTAGGTATCCTGTGCTTCCTGCTCTTGCTGCTAGTGATTTTCTCTGTGATTTCTGGGTACCCTATTCCATTCCCTTGCCTCCTTGATCCTTGACTCTGTACCTACCTTGCACCTAGTCTCTCCTTGTGTAATCTCCCACTCTCTCTCTCCCACTCCAAGTGTGATTGTGCTCTTGCCCTTGTCTCTGTTAGTGTTACTTGTCTCTTCCCGGCTCTCTCAATCTTACCTACCCAGTGTTATCACACCTTCAGTGTGGGTTTCCTCTTTATGTCTACCATGTCTACCTTGTAATCATGGTTGATCACCCCTATTCTATCTCTGGGTGTTGGTGTGTTAGAGTCAAAAGGAAGTGGTGGCCAATGGTTGCAACCTGCTATGTTTCTACAGCTCAGCCTATCCCAACCATCAGGGGCTCTAGTGAATACCAGACGCCTAGTTAGACTCCGCACACTGGAAGCACTGAAAAAGCACTTCATGGTTTAAAGTCTACCTTCACAGGAGTTGAGTGAGTTAAAGCATCATTGTCCTTTTTAACTGCTCTCTATTGTCCACTAGTTAGCTCTACCAGACAGCCAGCTCGGACCCAGCAGGGGTCACCTGAAGAAGTACACCCAGGAGACATAGGTGAGGGGGGCAGGCCATTCCCACAGGGAATTATGAGGGTGATAAAATAGGCTTCTCTGATAAATGAGGGGGAGACACTAAACTGAGCTAAGAGGCTGTCACCTCTTAGCTCAGGTTAGTGTCTCCCCCTCATTTGTCAAGGAAGCCTGAAATCTATTGTGGAAACCTTTCCATTGGACTTATTTCATCCCTGTCTGGACCTGTGACTGTGTGCCATGCTGTGTGGACTTGAATGCTGTTATTCCTATATGTTGGGGAATAAACCTGTTTGATTTCCACATACTCCATGTCTAAGTGATCTGAAAAACCTGAATCCTCACATCTTTCCTCCCCCACTTTTTAATATTTTTACCCCACATGTTGGCATGCACTGCTTCTGGGTTGTATAGGAATACAGAATGCTGGCGAGAGAGTCCATCCGCGTTCCTGTGATCTTTACTATTTTTGTAAGCTATAGAAATTGTACAATTGTAAGGCTAAACTCCAATTCAGTAATCATGCTTGAGATGCTCTTCCCAGGTCTCACTAAAGATGGCTATGTCATCCAGGTATGCCTGGGCAAACTCCTGACACCCTGTTAGCAGATGATCCATTGTGTGCTAAAAGGTAGATGGGGCATTCTTCATTTGGAAGGGCATAACTGTATATTCGTACAGCCAAAACGGAGTCACAGACACTTCATTTAGCCTGTGGTAGTCTACGCAGAGGCAGGTACTACCATCCTTCTCGAGAACTAACACTACCCCTGCAGCCCAGAGGATACGATGGTCCCTAGTGTGAGCATTTCTTCAACTTTGTTTTTCATCATGGCAAGTACTTCTGGATTTACCCATCATGTAGGCACAGGAGAAGCTCGGCCTATTTGGAAACCCTACTACTAATGTCTGCTACAGTTGTAGCTTTTTAAACCGGTCGCAGTTTCTCTGCAATAAACTATGTAATACCGTATAAGAAGAGTCACCGCTCCTTGCCATAATTCTGGACTTAGTGTGATAAGATTTGGGGGTGGCCTCATATTGAGCCAACAATACTTTCTGAATCTCCTGGTAGTTTTGTCCTTGATCCGGGTTCAGGGCATGGTATGCCTCCTGCGCTCTGCCCATTAAGCTAGGTACCAAATATTTTGACCAGTTAGGTACAGGTATTTCATGCTGTCCAGTTGGAGGTAGAATTTAACCCATGAAGTGCTTTTCCAGGGAGATGTCACTGGTACTTCCTATATGACCTAATGACATGCCTATGGCCACATCTAACACATGGATAACAGGGCTAAAAAGTACAGTCTAGTTAGGGAGTAGTATGAAGAGTAACAATAGTTTCCTCCCCCCATCTCGTTTCTTTACTATTTACATTAATAAAATAAACAAAAAAGAGACCAGAAACATAAAATTGATAAAGTAATAACGGAAGACCTTGTGGCTGATTCAGAGTTTGAGAGTACACACAAACTAGATAGAAATGTTCACTTGGGTAAGTTTAAACTGTAAAAACAAAATGAAAGTTGAGAGGTGGAGTGTCCTTACAGAATGATATATTAAACTGAGTTCTGTGTGCAAATGCAAAGCATTTATTTTTTTTGTATGTAAAATTTTTAAATTTAATGGAAAATGGAAAATTAAAGAGAAATAAAATGAAAATAATTTGCGCACTTCACATTGCAATATGGTTTGTCCAAGTGTACAATTACAGAACAATTGTATAAAAAACCTCTAACTGTTCTTCGCTACACCATAATAACCAATATCTATGTTGTAATAATAAAATAAATACTTATACTAACATAACAGTACAATGTAACAAATTGTGTTAAATAAAATCAATCAAATCACAATGTGCATTAAAAACATCAACCTATTGATGGCAGGCAGCAAATAAAAGTACATAAAATTCTTTGAGCCTCATTTACTAAGGACGATTTGAGTAAAATCGCCGGAGATTGCAGTAGTTTACCTGCGATTTTCAAGTCTCTGGATTTACTAAAGCAAAATCTCCACAAACTCTCCGAAGATGAATGGAAACTTAAATTGCCGGAGATGAGTGAGAATAAACTCTCCGGAGATGAGTGGAGACTTAAATCTCCAGTGTTTAAATCTCTTTGGCGGTTTTTTTGCATGAGGAGCATACAGATCTTTGGATTTACTAAGGGGAGACTTTTTGTGTGCTGCATATGCATAGTGGATATTTAATGGGCAGTTTACCTTTAATAAGGGCAACGCAGTTTACCTTTAATAAGGGCAACATCAAGGAAAGAGAAATATAAACATGATGAGCATAGATAAAGTAGGTGTGTTACAGAATGTATAAGACTGCACATATGCCTACATAGACATGGATACACTAGCATAAACAGAGGATATGCATATTTATACAAAGATTCCATAGTCAGGTAGATGCATTGAATAACACAGTTATAGCAGGTATTGAGTTGCAGATACAGTATCCCAGATAAATGAAACTATATAATAGTAAAATGATATATATTTTTTATCCACATATTGTTACTATTTGTTCGACAGATTTTGTGGACCATTATTTAAATTTCTTAATTCCTTTTTTTACTATTTATTTATTTATTTATTTATTGCCTGCACACCCATTAGTGCTAAATTAAATAAAAACCCTGGGCATAATTTTTTTTTCTGCTCACATTTTTTTATCCTACCCACTTCAATTAGTGTACACTTCAGCAAACACTATAAAATGTAACATATGAAAGAAGGTATCAATCTCTCTAAAGTTAATTTTACACTACTGTGACATAACATCTCGACCTCTGTGAAAGAAAATAAGTGCATTGCAGGTCATGGAATGTAACAATCAGGCATCATCTATTGTTAAATTACAGCTTTGTTTCTTTGGAAATTCCCTGAGTGAGCTCCTGTGTGTGAATTCCTGCAGATATTGCTCAAAGATTGATTTCACTCAGTTCATATACCACCAACCCACTTGACAGTCTACAAACATAATCAATATAGTTACACTTCAGGTAATTACTCATTAGAGAAAGCTATGTCTATCCTGAGGCTTGTATATATCAATTTATCATTTCATTTTCATACATGTCAGAAAGGTACATTTACCTTCCTGATGCATCATTTTCAGACAAGGTTAATACTTATTTAATTCACTTGCATAGTGATCTAAATGAGATGCTTCCATGAAAATGAAAAATCAGGAACATGTTTGATTAAAATCAGTGGAATAGCTTGTGTATCAGCAATATATCATCTTCTGATTGATATTTTGTAGTACTGCTTTGCTTTTTTTGTCTAATGTGGTACTTTTGTAAGTGAATTTTTTTTTTTGAGGAAAAATTATCTAATCTAATGATATTTAGAAAATTCATTACTTAAGCTGATCAAACCTGATTCACACTTAAGAATCTTCGTATTTTTAGGTGCGTATATTTAAGAAGGAATATACTGCGCATGCGTAGTAACCTAATATAAGCAATTTACGTAGAATTTAAGAATGGGACGGCTCTGAATCGCCATTATGAACCTATTTCTTTTAATTTCCTAGTGACTTAAGAAGGAAGGGGCGTGTCGGGAAAACATAAGAACAACGATAAGAAGATTGGGTAAAGGGAGGCATTTAAATGACAAATACATATGCGGATTATACACTGCTAACGCTCTCCCGATACAAGATCCGATATTTACATTATTGATAGACCAATTCATGAACTTGCATACGATCTTTCTGTGAGCCATCCATTAAGCTATTGCATACAGAGGATTATGAGCTTTCTCTAGTTTTTATGAGATTACAATACCAGCATATTATAACTTCTCATATTGGGCTCTATTTATAGACATCATATAAATCTGGAGAGCGATAGTAATCCAGGCTTGCTTATCATCGCAGTGAGCATGGACACTTTCCTCCCCAGATTTATAAAAATGCCCTATCGTTGCGCAGGCTCTCGATGTCCTGCGAGTGAAGCTGCAGTATCATCGGCGCTTCATTCATATATGAAGCGCCGACGATGCTGTAAAATAGACGCGCATGCGCCGTATGCACTCGGCGCATGCGCAGTAAGTCGCATAAAGTATGTAGTATTACAAAAAGGGCAAGCACACAAATGTTTACCGTCTCGTGCGCTCGTCTAAAATGCGTTGTGAAATCGTCTTGCATATTTAACTAGACATAGAATATATTATCCTATAAATATGTAGTAATATGGTGTAACACTACAAAATAAAAGATGTTGCAGCTATCTGCCTATATCCAGAGTTTTTTTTATCCGGGGCTGCAGTCCTTAATAGTCCTGCAGGTGCCACAGGTCAAATTAATATAGGGGGTTTGTAGTTGGTATTTAAGGTCTGCTTCTAGGTCAGATAAATGTTTTCAATATTCTTTGTAAGACAATAAGATGTTTAAAGTGGTAATAGTAGGTCCTTAGTAGTCCTCAATTAGATTGGTGAGGCAGGGAGACAAAAGAAAAAGAGAGAAGAACGGACCATAGTGCATTAAAAGTGATAATACTTTACTTCAATAAATATTAAAAGGTATTCAGTGTACCAAATGAAAGATGATAAAAGGCATGATAATAAATATAGCAATGAGTCAGTCCTACTGTGCGCCGGGCATGTCCGCAATTGCCGCCCGCTGTCACCGATCCACTCAGTGGCTGCGAATAGGAGAAGGAAGCTGTCCTCGGCTGTGGATGCTGTTCAGATAATGGTAAGAATCATCAAACCAACGCGTTTCATCTGGTGCAAAAGTCTGCCCTTCTTGACTTCCTCAGGGATTGAGGAAGTCGAGAAGGGCAGACTTTTGCCCCAGACGAAAGGACCTACTAAGGACCTACTATTACCACTTTAAACATCTTATTGTCTTACAAAGAATATTGAAAACATTTATCTGACCTAGACGCAGACCTTAAATACCAACTACAAACCCCCTATCTTAATTTGACCTGTGGCACCTACAGGACTATTAAGGACTGCAGCCCCGGATAAAAAAAACTCTGGATATAGGCAGATAGCTGCAACATCTTTTATTTTGTAGTGTTACACCATATTACTACATATTTATAGGATAATATATTCTATGTCTAGTTAAATATGCAAGACGATTTCACAACGCATTTTAGACGAGCGCACGAGACGGTAAACATTTGTGTGCTTGCCCTTTTTGTAATACTACATACTAATCATTTCATAATCATTTATGTATTTATTTTTGATATTTTACTAGTTAAGGATTTAATCTATCATTAAAGATTGATTTCTTTTAGTTCTGTATAGAATTCCAAACGGTGCCCTATTTTCTAAGTATGTTTTAACCACAGCTGTAGACTAATTAATTAGTGGAGGCTGGACATATAAAGGGGGTAATTTTATCTTCTATTCTTTACCCCGCCTTCTGATGAAATTGAGCGTTGACTTAATGAAACGCGTCAAGGAACTTTGACATTGGGAATACTACCTAATACTGCAGATTTGCGGACTTACTCTCATACTGTGAAACTCTGTTGAGACACTAAAATCTTAAGTCCGTGTGGTCGTAAGATGGAGATCCTCGGCAGCCAGATCAACTCAGCTGCGGGAACTAATCCATTCATCTACCACAGCCCACGTGGATTCACAAACAACAGCCTCCAAGTCAACAGCACGGCTAGTGTGCTTGCCAGCCACGACCGTGCGTCTGGACCCGTTTAAACATCTAGAGGCTGGAATCGACATCGTTGTAAAACCACAATTCTCATTGGAACAGCGGGACGCCACTAAATAGTGGGACACCAGATAACCTTCATACCGCCGGTGCAAGCTACATTGTATCTGCCTGATCAAGGCGCCCTGTCCGGCTGCGCCACAACAGCTGAGTGAGTTTAACATATTGCTTTGTCAACTACTATTTGTTTGCTGATTTTATCCAACAGACCATACCACTCAGTTATTCAATATATATCTGGGCTTCACTTGATAGTTAATGCACTTCAACAGTCATATCCACCCACGGGCTACACTGGTCCATCTCTAATTGTGCCATCAAAAAAGTACATTTTCAAAGGCATCATATAATCGAATGAACTTTAAAGTAACTGATCAGTTTCCAATCTGACAACGGACATTTTTTTTACATGGGCTTATATTTCATACTGACCATTATACAGATTCACCATATATCATCTGTCCAGTTCAACCAATGTCTGCGGTATATGGATATATATGTATTTAAGTGTCATTATTTCTCATGTCTATTTTAACAATGTCATTTTAATGTGCTGATCTGCACAACCATACTTTTGCATATAATAAATAACTTTCATTTTATTTATTTATTTAGCGCTGCTTGCACTTTTTCTCCATTTTTAGAGAAAGGCTCAATTTTATTTATCTTTTTATTGGTGCTTCAGTGGATCAAGGGGGGGAAAACATTGGTGGTTCAGGGAGTTTGCAAAACGCATGAAGGAATCAGCATGATTCCTTATGCAACTTACCCCTCCTCTGCACCAATCAAATGATTTGGTGAGAGGAGTTTAGAGCCCTATTGCAGGGAGTGAATGAAAACTCCCTGCAGAGAGCTCCTAACGCCAGCCTTAGCCAGGTTTACACGGGGAGCGGAGTGACAAATTCCACTTCCCCACTGTATAAATATGCGTAAAAGCCGGCGCTCATTCATATGAACGGGCCGGCGATGCGATAAGAAAGAGTCCTGCATTGTCATGGAAACTATAGTTTCCACTGGCGATGCAAGGTTTGTAAATATGAAAAACAGAACATTTTCTGTTAAAAACTGCCACTATCACTACAAAATGAAGTGTGTAAATAGAGCCCTTTATTACAAGCGGAAGCAACTATTGGTTGTAACATTCTTACCTTTCTATGTGGTGCATATTCTGCAAGTATTTTATTGATATTTGATACTTTTATTCTATAATTGTTATTTTAAAATTTTTCACATTAAAGATTTATTGTATCTCCTTGGTTGCCGTATGAATATAGTGAATTCTACTATTAACAATTAGTGTGCTTTTTCTCACTGTGTTTTTTTGCTGAGTGATTTCCTTAATAGCAAGGCCCTGCCTTAAGTTTTTTGAATGCTGCAAATGTAAAATGGCAGTGTTACAAAAGTCTAGATCAGTGCACATAGAGGGGGAACACACCTATTCTGTACATTATAAAAGGAATGCCCACTTGTGATCTCAATCCAGTTCCTGTGTCAGGAGGTGTTGGAAGTGTCATTACTTGCAATGTGCTCCGAATTGTTAGCACTGATGTATGTGTATGCACAGAACACAAATTTCACAACTGCTTTTTATAAATGTCTTATCATAAATTGTTATTAATTTCCTCTATTACCAGCTAAATACATACCTTCCAATAGTTAATTGTTTTCTGAAAGCCCCAGATTATGGGCCACAAAAATGACATGGTTAGTGGACAGTCAATTTCACCCAAAAGGGGGTGCTTCTAAGCAGTAAGGACAAGGTTTGAGTACATTAGGGACTGGCTCAAATTTGTTGACAGGTATGCTATGACAAAGCAATCAACAAAAAAATTTTGTTACTTACCCCAGTCACCACTAGCACTGGCTATTGCCCCCTCTAGAGATGTGCTCTGACCGGGTGCCTGACTGCTGTCACCTGCGGGGTTATCAGTGAAACTGATCTTACTGACTTAATGTAGAGCTGTCTTTCAGTGTCTTATCTCCATTGACACAGCACCCACCCTCTAGTCATTGGCTGTTCTGGACTGATGGACAGGGGGACAAGCCAATGGCTGCACATAGAAACAGATGGAAGAGGAGTAAAGGTGCAGGAGGAGGAGCTGGGGTGAATATAGTGAATATAATGGGGGGATTGGGGGGGTGAGGGAGCTGGGGTGAATATGGTGTATATAGTGAGGGGATTGGGGGAGTAAGGAGGAGCTGGGGTGAATATGGTGTATATAATGAGGGGATTGGGGGAGTGAGGTGGGACTGGAGTAAATATAGTGTACATAATGGTGGGATTGGGGGAGTGAGGTGGAGCTGGAGGGATCATCTTGTAAATAGAACTTATATATTTAATTCATAAGAGAAACTAATTATTTTAATCAGAGCTCCTGCCATATGAAGTGTATGTGTGTATGGGGAGAGATGGGTGTAGAGGATGTAGAGGAAGCTGAGGAGAAAGTATAGAAGTAACAGTGGGGAAAGGGAGGTATAGTGGGAACAAATGGGTGAGGGGTATTTAGGGAAGAGGGAGCTTTAAAGGATATGGTGAACATAGTGTGTGGAGAAGAATAAGGGGGAGGAAGCAATTCTAAAAAAGAGGAGATGATTCAATTAATGATTAAATCGCCCCCACTCCCCCCAAAAAAAGAACATTCTAGATCCACCTGGCAACAACCCAAATTTTGGTTTTTTACTATAAATCTTGAGACATGTGACCAAGACTATATGAGCAAATTAAAATGGTTTATAGAGAATGTTCCCTGAATATGAATTACTATTTTTATTACACAGTGCATTGTCAAACACTTGTGGTTCTTTCCTAAGTAACAATGTATTTTTTACAAATGTTGCCAAATCATTAATTGATAAAATGATCCTTTATTTATTTATAATGGCCCTTATTTGTCATTCAGCATTCAAACTGCAATTCTCTTTGCAAGTTTATATATTTACAATTTTTCAACCTGTCATGGTTTGCAAATAAAAATTGTCACTGGATTACAATTAAATTATCAATCTTTTTCTTTGCCATATTTTGCAGATCTTTGCACTACAAAGATGAATGAAGATGAACCATGTCCTTAGCTGTATGCAATCCAGACATGTTTACGCAATTACCAACATTTGCTCAGCAAGGCTTATTGATGTGCATTGGTCTGATAAAAAAAACAGAGGTTATCATGTTTAGTCCTGACATAGTGATTGTGTGTTTATAAAGATGGTTACACATATATAATTTGTATCTAACCTGATCTCCGACTACCCTGTTGGTCTGTGTGTCTGCTCCCGTGAGTCAAATGGTTTTTATACCTTAAAAATCAGGTGATCTGAACGCCAAATGTGCACACACCCACAACTGCTTTATCAATTCTTCTCCCGCTGCTGGTGTTGGAGGTCTGCTGTAGTTGGACAAGTATTATGTGTTATGGATTATGTGTTGGTTGGAGGTCTGCTGCAGTTGAACAAGTATTATGTGTTATGGATTATGTGTTGGTTGGAGGTCTGCTGCAGTTGGACAAGTATTATGTGTTATGGATTATGTGTTGTATCTGTGAACATGATCTGCTGTTGACTGTGTAAATTTTGGGTCTGGACATGGATCTGAAGAGGATTGGACAAGTGTTTACCCAGCTTAATTCATAAAAAGTCCATGATTGCTTTTGTTTTGTATTTGTCTGTTTTTCAAAGCAGCATACAAAAAAATACATATAACTAGAGCTTCAGAATCTCTATCTAGGTCTGTAATATGATGGGGTAGTAAGGTCAGGACTGCAAAGCTTAGACAAGTGTTCCTATGTTGCTCTGCTCACTCCATTACATGTGACCATGGTTAGCTTTATACTTACAGGACATCGAAACTAAGTATAATTGCAAGAGGAAAAAAGAAGGTAAGGAAGTTGAAGCTCTTAAGCTTAGAGAGGCAGAACATGATATGAAAGAGGCATATAGTAAGGAAGGTCCTGACCTCGATTTACAAAAACAATTCCATACGTTGTATCTGTAACAGAGGCTATTGTATGAAATTCCTGATTTACCTTACCACACATAAGTAAGCAGTTCACTATCCCTGCTCTCATACTTGCGGATAGTAAATCAATGTCCAAGGGGCAACCCTAACTACACGGCATGCATCTCCCTGTGTGCGGAATAGAGGATCGTATGTAAGCGTTAAACACAGACCTTACTGTATTGCACTGCACCCAGCAAATTTCTGCATGGAACGCAGCACCTGGTGTTCTGGGCATGCACAGTTTATCGGTTCAAACAGAGATTCAGCTTCTTCTGTGAATCAGGTCCACATTTTGTCCACCAGAAATATCAAAATTGTACCATTTGTATAGATTGTAAATAGATATTATTATTCTAATGGTACTGAATTTTCTCATAGTAAAGAGTGGACATTTCCATTTTGCCTCATTATGGCCTTGACTGTCCTTTTGTACCACACTTGACCATCAATTATTGCTAGTATCATTTTAAAAAGCTAAGGATTTTCTCATTTCTATGAGAACTAATCTGTTGCATGACATCAGACTTAGATTACTGGCATTGGATGTGTTTGTGGCAGATCTTTGAATGGATGGATGTCAGAAAGATCTGTCAGCCACAGCACTCTCGTTTATTGCTGTGTAATTTTCAATTACTGTCCATCAAATGATTCATTTCTCATGGTTTTCTGGCATTTTGTTATTGTCAATGTACCTTACAGTTTTATTCCCATCAGCAGCACTTGATATATTCATGATTTGCAAATATTGATTGCAGAATATCAATTCTTTTACTTAAGCACTAAAACCAACACAGCAATTTAGAAAATTTCTACTTTTTTGTCAAACAGGTAATAAAATACAATCTCTCAAAATTTAAGCCAATTTGTCCTATGTAGGACTAAATATTATAACCAAGGCCGCCTTCAGAAATAGTTGGGACTGGGACACATCCACGGCCTGTCCTCTATGTGACATCATAAGTGATATCACATAGGGGGCAGGGCAACACTAATTAGCATTAACATTGGGCCAGTGCGCAGGGATGTTCCCTGCGTATTGTCCCACAGAGCAAAGGTAAGTATCGCAGGCCCCATCAGCTCCGGGCCTGGGATAGTCCTGGCTCCCCCCCACTGACTGTAACAATCTATCATATATGTTTGCTAACACATTGGTAAAGCATAAGTAACGTTCTTCCAGATATTATGGTTTTTCTAAGCACGTATTTATATTCATCTGCAATTTTTTTCCTCGCATCTCAAGTAACCATAACACAGTTGATTCAAATTTAACAAATATTTATGGCATTTAATCAGTTTTTTGAGAGGCCTTTTGTTTTGCGTATAACCAGGCTAAGGTGACTATCCTCATATATAAAGCTGAAAAGGATCTGAGAGGAACAGGGTACCAGTGAAATACATGCAAAAAATCGCTATGCGATCGAACGTAAAAAGAACTTAGGCCTGAATTTACCCCAATGTGTTTAATGTAAATCTGCCGCTAAACCTAACACATTCAGCTCTATTTACTAAAGCTTTAAAAAGTTCATTTTTGGAGTTATGAAGTTATAACTCCAAAAATGAACTTTTTGCTATTTACAACAGCTGCACCTCCATGGAAATCACCAGTTTCCATGGCCATGTGGCAAAACTTTACCTGTCCTCACCAGCCCGTTGTTTTCAACGGGGCTGGCTATTTACTAACCCTCAGAGCAAAGTTTTATACTCTGCTCTGAGGGCCTCATTCACTAAGCTCGATTTGGGCCAAATCACGTGATTTTGAGCTTCAAGATCGCCAAAGGTGATTCACTAAGCTCAAAATCACGTGATTTTAGTAATTTTTAAATCGCGGGTCCGCAAATCGCGGTCCCGACTTTTTTCAATTACAAACATACAATGTTTGTAATTCACTAAATGCGATTTCACCGAATCGCGGTGAAATCGCATTGAAATCAAAAGACATAAAATCGCATCTCTAGAGATGCGATTTTATGTTTTTGTGCCGATCGCGACCATTAAAACACATGTCTGTATAACAGACATGTGTTTAATGGTTTAAAATCCTTGTGTAAAATGTGTCTCCCTGCTGTAGTCATTGAATTACAAGGATCAGCAAAGGTGATCGTTGTAATTCTCTGTTTACAGCATGGATACATTTGTATCAATGCTGAACTGCGTGTCGCGTCTGTGTAAAAAAAAAAAAAAATAAATAAATAAATAAATAAACCCTTTAAACATTAAATAAAGTGTTACATATGTAAATAAAATAGTCATCCTAGCTAACATTAACCCCTACGTGTATGCACTTACCTTAGGAGGTCATCTCTCCTAATCTAAGTGTATCAAATAAAGTGTGACATGTGTATAAAAATAAAAACATTTTTTTACAACTCACCATTAGCTGTCCGGATCTTGGGAGCCTTCAATTTTCATTTATCTGAAGTCTTCTTCTTTATTCTTTATTCTTTCGACGTCTTCATCCCTGCAGAGGACGACGGCAGCTCCTCACCTTGATCTCGAAGAATTCTTAATAAACTCCCACCAGTAGAGGGCGCTCTAAAGTTAAAGAAATTAACAGTACTACTCTACTGTTAATTTCTACTACTCTACTGTTAATTTCTTTAACTTGAGAGCGCCCTCTACTGGTGGGGGTTTATGAAGAGTTCTGCGAGATCAAGGTGAGGAGCTGCCGTCGTCCTCTGCAGGGATGAAGACGTCGAAAGAATAAAGAATAAAGAAGAAGACTTCAGATAAATGAAAATTGAAGGCTCTCAAGATCCGGACAGCTAATGGTGAGTTGTAAAAAAATGTTTTTATTTTTATACACATGTCACACTTTAGTTGATACACTTAGATTAGGAGAGATGACCTCCTAAGGTAAGTGCATACACGTAGGGGTTAATGTTAGCTAGGATGACTATTTTATTTACATATGTAACACTTTATTTAATTTTTTTAAAGGGTTCATTTATTTGTTTATTTTTTTATTTTTTTTTTACACACACGCGACACGCAGTTCAGCATGGATACAATTGTATCCATGCTG
>WWET01001414.1:181167-193541 GCA_011038615.1 Limnodynastes dumerilii | reverse complement strand
ATATATACATACAAAGGCCAGCACTCAAAAAACACTATCAAAAAGTTTTAATGTCCATCAGTAGAAAAAGTGGTACAGACCAGGAGTAAATAGTGAACAACAATGCTCTCAAGAAGACAAAGAAACAGACTAAATGAGGTGGAGTTCAGCAATAGTGAAAAAACAGCAAGCAGAAGCCTCCTAGACTTGACCTGACATTGACTTATTTGCCTTTGCTCCACTGAGGAAGGAGTCCTGTTGGACTCCCTAAAGGGTGCGCATAAAAATCCGCAAATTTTACCTACCGTAATAGACAGGAAAAGCGCATTGCAAGCTTTTTCCCGTCTTCGCGGCAAATTGCATCAGGCCCTATGTGTCATGCCAACATGACACACAGGCTAATGGCTAAATAAGCCCTTATTGGTCATCTTCTGCTTGCATTCACTGTTCTCTATTATGATATGGCTGCTTGCCTGAATGACTAAATGCTAGATTGTTCTGATTGGGTCTAATGTGTAAGGGATGCAATAGGATAATATCCAGTTAATCTGGACAAGTGCAAGAACAGCCTTTCTGATAATTGTTACTGTTCTGTATAACAGAAAATAGAAAAATCCAAAAATGCATTAACGAGGAATTATTAGCAAGAATGTAAAGTTAACTTACTAGCTATGGTCATGGTATGTAGTCAACAAAAAATGACTAAGAAATGTATAAAGTGCATATGAATGGTGTGTGTGTGTGTGTGTGTGTGTGTGTGTATGTGTGTGTGTTATAATATGAACAGCAGACCCAATATAAGACATAATAAATAATGAAATAAATAGTTGCTAATCTTTTGTAATTTTGATATATAATTCAGTAACTAAAACAAGCATGAGTTTCTTAGTGAACATTTGTATCACATCGTGAATGCCCCTTTTAATAAGATGATGTTCAGTAAAAACAATACATACACAAAAGCATTCATGTTCTCTCTAGCTTATATTTTTAACTTTTACTCAATGAATATTTGAAAACATTAGGATATAGAAGTCCTCCTTTTTGTCTTGTTATAAATTCTAAAATGTATTATTAAAAGAGCAATGCAGTATAATAGCATTATATTAGCAACATCTTATTATACAGTATGTAACAAAGGGTTATATCCCTTGTATATATTCAGCACATAATTTTTTTCTTGCAGGCAAAATATAATTAGTTATAAACATTGTTAGATATTTGCAGATTAAGATTTTATTTAAGCATTTTAACTTTCAATAGGCCATTGAAATGTTGTTATCATAGATCGGCTTGTTTCCATGGGAAAGAAAAGCATCCATGTTAATATAAAAGCATTCATTAGGATGAAGGAAACTAGCAGCCTGCCACTAAATTGATCTAGCAAATTATTTTTATGATAATAATCTATACTTTTTTTTTTTTCAAACTACACAGCCGGAGACTTAATACCAGTATGTCAATGTGCAAATTAGATTCACTTGTTATGGTTTGCTCTGTTCTTCCGAAACATTAAAAAAGCAAATTGCTTTTACAATCAAATGCATCACTCTTTTTTAGAAAAAAGTACATGTGTTTCAAACGATTGCTTGTTTAATTTTACAGCAGGAGAAAGTTTGTATTTGATAACACGCTGGAAATGGACTTCCTGAAAGCTAGAAATTATTTAGCAATACATGACTTTCATGAATGCATTTCTCAGTTACATTAATTCCAAACCTTATCTTCTGTATACCAGATTTTTCTAAGATTTGCCATCCAGGTTAGTGTACAGGGAATTTAAATGAATAGTAATCCATTCAATTATCTTTTTGTATGTATAATCAAATCAATAATTGTTATTTATATAAATATCTGTTTTTCATTATCTTTATTTGTTTCAGCTGAGAACTTTAATTAACTTAAATGTAAAATATATGGATATCATTATTATTATGCCCATTCTAAAAATAAGTTTTGGTCCAATTGATTAGAAAATGTTAGATATATATTTTGGGTGTGATCCAAATTTGAGAAATAGGAACAACAAAACAAGCGTAAATCTGTACCTTGACAAACCTTGTTGCAATGGACCTGATCCAGATTTACAGTCAGCTACACTGAGAGCTCCTAGTACAATGACAGTGGAAATCTGACGCTATATCCCCGGTTTTTCAATACTTCTTGCAGACGAGGGGGGGGGGGCACTCCCCTCACACACAATCCATACCTTAAAACTTCCACTGCATCCTAAGTAAAATGCAGTCTGAATAGTATGGAGGGAGCTTAGCACATCCTTACTGTACTGTTTACATAAGTTCCCCATACCACTTACCTCATTCCTCCCTCCAGCGAATGAGTCATATGCACCCACCTTCTCCTGCCCGCTGGTAAATATTCTCCCAGTGTGGCACTAGGAATGTGCCATGTACACATTTAAAGTAGCAAAATACAGACTTTTTCTGAACCTAGCTCTCGGTCAACACACTTTTAGTGGTAGAGTGTAGAAAATAAATTTGAAATTTTTGCATGCAAAGATAATATATAGCAGACCTTCTATTTCATCTAGAATTTTGGAGAGGAGAATAGCTATAAAAGTCTCCTTTCGTCAGCTATTTTTTTGTGCACCTAATTGTGCAATTGCATCCATGCATGAATATTTACACCAATACATGAAGAGTATAGCCCACAGATGCATAGAGTATGCCCTTTCCAGTCCTTACACTTGTCTGTGTGTGTGTGAAGGGCTGGTACTAGCAGACAAGTGGCAGCACAGTCTGATATCAAAACATTCTAAAGTCTGTAATGCAGAAATACACAAGGAAATTGAACCTATAATTGCAATCAGTAGTGATCATAGTGCTCTTTAAAAACAAGTGCCTGGTTGAATTTGATGGCTACAATTTTAGCGAGAGGATAGAAGAATGACAGACACATATAAGCACTTATATGGCGGAGTGTTGGTGTTGAGGCTGAATCTCGTACAAAATAAAGTCACAATCTCCTTTCAGACTTTATTCCTATCTGTTTACACTTCAGTTTTTACTTAGATAATATCCAGGTATTGGACAATTAGGCTTGTGTTCTAATATTCAGCTTATTTAACTTAATTATATTAGTGGTGTTTTAATTTGTTATTATTTAATTTTTTGATTAGTGCCTATCAGTGAAGCTTGACTTTTCTAATGTATTTGTATTCTGCTTTTATGACTCTTTCCATTGGGGACTATACCACTTGCTATTTACTCCTCAGGGCTTCCCCATTTTGTTCACTATACTACCACCATTTATGTTTTCCTTATTTTGAAGTAACTATTGAGGGAGTAAGTGTGAGAATGGAAAAACTTCTATGAAACTCTCCATGTCATTGTCATCATTTTGGCATATTGGTCTGTGCGGAAACATCCACCAGAAGCTTATAGCTCCCTGATTATAACCAATACTGAAAAATAAACAATGGAGCCACTGTTTAATGCCATTTCAAATGATCTGCACTTCAGGTTTTGTATTTTGTGCCATCCTGAAATGGATTTTAGTGTGTCTTCCATGTATTGTTGTGCTTGTGTCAGAACAGGGGTAAGGCGTGTGCCCAGACATATAATAGGGGTGCCACAAAGCATAGAACATACCCTTCAACTGTACCTATTTAGCCAGTACAGTACTGTTTTTTAATGGTCTGTACTGGCTAAAAGGGCTCCTGTACCAGGTTTTCCCTCCCCCATACTCACTTTCCAGTCCTGCAGCATCTGATCACTATAGCAGAGATGCGGGGACAGACTCCTACAGCACTGCTAAAGTAACAAGACCCTCTCCTGTGAGTGCTTAGCTCATATCTAATTTTTCACCTTATTATACATGCAAATGAGAGCAGATTCAAGCCATGCCCCTTCACCAGACAAGCCACACCTCCTTCATAGACATGTCTACCAGCTGTACTTATTTTCCATAAAAACAATGTTGGAGAGTATGATAGGAATGTCTTGGTTACTACTTTTTGTGGCATGATCATTTGGAAAGGTGTCTATATTGTGTAATTATGTAAAGTGTGAATTAGGTCATAATATTCTAAACAGCAAATATTGCTATGTACTAGTGTACTATGTACTAGGGGCACAAATGGAATGAGGCATTTTTAGTAAGTTAGTCCAAACAAAATTATATCTCCAACCTTATTATGTTCTGATGCCCCTGTGTTCAATCCAAGCAACTACCATTGTCTAACATACTCTTGTATACTCCAGGCATTGTGTGGTGCTCCAGTTGCATATGAACATCTGAATCCTTACAGTTAGACTCAGAGCTATAACTTTTTTTTTTTTACAGCCTGGAATATGGAGTTGGGCTGTCATTTTGTAAAAGGACATGAATTCAATTAATGATGGAACCTGTCTTGAATGGAGGTGGAGTTGTATTCTTGCGTGGCATGTATTTCACCAAGACTGCATATTAATTTATGCTAAATTTATATATATTTTTTTTATTACCTATATTTATTGTTATAATAATATTTTTCCTTCCCTGTTCTTTTGTACCCTATTACAAACCTTTAAGACCTTTGTAAACTTCATTCAGGCCTGAAGATTGAGGACCCTGTTTATGCAGATGTTCAGTCCTCTGGACAATATGGCTTTGGGAACTAGGCCAAATGTGAAGAGTATATTTTGGGGTTAGTGAATTATTTAGAGCAGGGCATCCCATATGTCAGATTGTGCCAGAACTTCATTGCACATTTACCATGACAAATAGGATTACTAAAGACAATTAATCTGGCACGCTTTATTAATATCAAGAGCTGCAGCCACCCTTTTCCTGAGTGAGCAGCAGATGCCACACTCAATTCATTGGAGCTCAAGTGTTCCCTTCTCTAAAGCTGAAAGGAATCCAAGCCATAAATAAGTCTGGCATGGGGCTAAGGGCAACCACTGTTTGATATTAACAATCCAAATGAAATATGAAATCAGCTTTATTTTACATTGTGAAACACTCGGCTTCTGACTATCAGCTGTTGATTCACACAAATTTCATTTGTTTCTAAATAAAACAAGATGCGTTTACACAGAAACAATGGGTATTAAATATGATTTTATAGAACACAGTGAAAAACAACAATAAAAATCTAAATTAGAAATTACTTTGTATTCACAATTGTTAGGACATTATTAAGGTATTAAATTGTTATCATGATGAAAAATCAATTCTGTCTGTAAGCAACCTTGAATCTGTAAATCTGTGGTTGGCATTTATCGATGATGTTCTATGTTTATGCTATGCTCATGTGAAGGATAGCTGTCTGAAGGACTAATGCAAATGCATCTGTGGCTTTATTCAAATCATCAATAGGATTGGACCGTGTCTAGGCCCTGCGCATTTTCCATACTGCGAGAGTCTATTAGTCCACACGAGAAAGGGGAGTGAACCCCCCCGTCACTCCCCTCTCTCGTCCCTAACAAGTGTGACTTACGCTGCCAAAGACAGTCTTAAGCTCCACTGGAATTACAGTGGCCAGTCCGACCACCCACACTGTAAACTTTGAATGCTTCCCCCGTCACCTTAGCAGGCGGAGGGGAAGCACTGCCCCTTTGTACATAAATACCATTGCACGCAACAAAGTTCCGTCTGATGGTAAAATTAAAGTAACATCTGTAGGGTGCATGCACCCTCCAGTCCATTCAGCCCACTTATTGCACCTGTTTTACCCGGGTGTGGGTCCCTGCTGAGAACAGCCTTTTTGGATTCGGTTCCAGTTCTGAAAATCGATTGCTGCTGCCTCCAAAAAGGCAAAACAATTGATCCCAGAACATTGTGCTCTGAATGGTAAGTATGAAAATTAACCCCAACCCTTTTTCTAATCCTTGCCCTAATCCTCCCCTTTCGTTACCCTGACCCTAACCTTTGCTTCCCCACAGCCTAACCCTAAGATTACCCTCCCCACAGCCTAACCCCAAGTGTCCCATCCCAGCAGCCTGACTCGTTCCCTCCCCTTCCATGGCCTTAAATCTTACCCTCCCTTCCCCAGAGGCTAACCCTAACCGTCCCCTTAACCTTAAAAGTCCTTGGAGAGGTTACTTTCCAGGATGTATGATGTGGATTTGGCGGGCGGTGCTTCTATTTCTAAAAGGCATCATTCTCGCCAGGGACTCCCACCGGTTTTACCTCTACTTCCAAACTTTGGATTAGTCCCTCAGTGTTTAAGAGGCCCATTGTTCAACTTTTAAACCACGCAATCTCTCTAATAATTTTCTGGGAGTTTGGTGGTAATTAGTGTTTTTTCTTCTGGTTTTTAATGTTATATTGTATCACAGCAAAGTGATAATACTTTTGAATTTTTAAAAATGTTGACTTGTGTTTCTATGAGAGCATCCTTTCTCACCAAACCTAAGCTATCAAATAAGTATAGAAACATTGAACATAAGTAGCAATTAGAGAATAAGATCCTAACTGGGAACTTGCAAATTAAAATAATGAGAGCACAGGGTTACTCTAAGGAACAAATTAACAAAATGACCATAAAAAAATATTTTTAAGTACAGGATAATATAAGTCTCAGAGTACAAATTAGGGTATTACCATTTTCATAATCATGCAGTGTATAACAACATTAAAGCTAATTAACAGAAAATGTAATATTAGCTAGGCACTCCTTCGATGCGCTATCGTAGGCATACATTTTCAATTTGCCATAATAGGTGTAAAAACACAGTAAAATAAATTGACTATTAATATTGCTCTCCTCTGATATGAAAGACTATACTGTATATAAAGATAGACTTAACTTGTGAAACTTAATGAAATATACACCACTGTGTGATAGAAAAAAAAAGGTAATATTCACAAGATAAATAGCTACAATATTGCTAGGTTTAATTAACATTTTTTTGTTGGGAATGAAACTCTATATTGCTTCTGTTAATAAAAAAAAATGGTATAGAGGTGGCAATTTTTTATTAACAAAAAAGACTGCTGTTTAAATGAATCAAAGGAAAACTAAAACCAAGATGTATTTTAATTTGGTGCACAAAAATGCTTTTTTAAGAGAAGTTCCATTTTTAAACAAGGATAATTGTAATAGCTTTTATAAAGTATACTTTAAAGTTTGTAAACTTCTGCACATAAACAATAATTTTTACTGAGACTTTATCTGTTATATTAAATTTTTCTTTTTTATGCTTAGTATCAGGGACCATATTCACAGATCCGTTTTCATGTGGAGTTGCGTGCGTATTTTTAGGCACGTTTTAACTGCGCATGCGTAGTAACTTTATTTACGTAAGTTATGTAGAATATACACATGTAAGTGCTTTAGGCACGGACATGTGATTTGCACTTGGGGACATATGTACGAATGGGCGGGGTAGAAATACATGCTTAAAAATTTACATGAAAGTGGGTGGGGGTAGGTATTGAAATGAATTCTTGAGGGCGCGGCTATAAAGAATCGCACGCACGGAAGACATTTACACACGTAAGTACACACGTAAAGATAAGGTTGGTCTATGGAGGTATAAATCTACAATTGCACGGCCAGGAGAGGGGAGTGTCGTGGATGTTGGTGGGCGTTGCCTTGCTACGTTATGTACTTTTAAAAAACAGATCTGTGAATATGGCCCAAGATCATCAATGTCAAAGGTGGGTGCTTTACTCCTTAAGGAGAGACAGGAACTTGTCTCATACTGCTAAAGATGTTTGACCTGATTCACACTTAGGATAGAAATTGCATTCTTGCCTAAAAATATGCATCGTAATTATACTCAAGTGCGATTGAAGGATAGCAGCAACTGCAGCTAACCACACCCACACACTTGTTCGTGTTTTTCCATGTGTAAGCATGCCGTACATAGAATTAAGAAAGTACTTACAATATGGCTCTTGAATTTTTTTTATTTTTAGTAGAGATTCAGCCAAATGTTTAGCAACACAGACCTTGCTGTTTGACTTTAATAAATGTAATAACTAGCATACCTTTGTATTTTTGAACTATCAATTAATTAATTTAAGAAGGGAAAATAGAAAATAGAAGACAACTCTAACTGTGCCATGATCAACACAAATAAAAAGTAAAAAAAAAATTCTGCAAAAAGATACATGCAAAAAAAGCAAGCAAACATCAAAAAGGATTTGCTGATCATGATTGTTTTTTAAATTTTCAATAAAATTTTTTAGGTATAAAAAAACATTTTTACAAATGTAGAATTACCGTATTTCCCCATTTATAAGACGCAACTTTTTTTTAGACAAAAAATTAGTCTAAAAATCAGGTGCGTCTTATACAGTTGATGTAACACTGAACTTACCTTTGCTGTCCCTCCGGTGGTCCCTCCAGCAGTGTTAGACTCTCTCCTCCGCAGCTGTGACTCAGACTGTCTCCCTCGTGGTGCACACTGTACAATGACGTTGCGCGACCTTAGGTCACGCAACGTGATTGTACTGCGCGCACCGCGAGGGAGTCAGAGCTGCATGGGAGAGAGTCTAAAACCACCGGATGGACAGTAAAGTTAAGTTTAGTGTTGCATCCCCTGATCCCTTTTATAAGATGCACCCCATTTTTAATTAAGTAAGGTATTTAAAAAAGACCAAATTTTTTTATTTTTTATTTAGGCTCCAAAAATGGGGTGTGTCTTATACAAGGGAGCGTGTTATACATGGGGAAATATGGTGATTACCAAATGTAACTTTATTCTTATATGGAAATTAAACACAAATAAGTAAATCACAAGTATACCTTAACACTTTTATTAAATAGCAAAAAACCATAGCTTTAAGTAGAGGAGCTTTATGTGTGTTAATTAAACGCACATGTGCATCGATTTCAAATTACGTAGCAGCTGTGTGCAGTGTGTATGGACGCATGGACTTTCATATGGTATGACATCCTTTAGCAACTTACGAGTGGTCGAGGGCTACCTTAACTTTTCCTGTGCTTATGTTTTGCTACGCAAGCCACTCCTGCTTCTTTATCAGTCATAACTCTGTTGGCAAGCCCATACAGTACATTAGTAATCATTTGCATTAAGTGTCTTGCCCCTCCAGATTACTTGTTTTTGATGCCATGAGCAGGGGTGTAACTTGGGAGGGTATTGTAGGGCACATGCCCTGGACGCCAATGGTTTTGCAGACACCATCAGAGCACATATCCAACAAAGCCCAACGCCTATGCACAGATGAGAAGAGGATCCATTCCCTCTCCTCATCTGTGAAAATGACAGCCGGCGCAACTGAAGAGAAGAGGGTGCGGAACTGCCTCTCTTCTATCAGAAAAGGAAAGAGTAAAACCCAGCTTACCTGACTCTGACCTCCGGTCTGTGTGAGAGAGTAGATCACTTTCGCAGTGTGTCATGTGACCGGTGCTGTCCGGTTGAACAGTGAGAGGTGACATGTCACGCAGCAGCTGCTCTCAGACTCACACAGACAGGAAATCAGAATCAGGTAAGCAATGTTTTATTATTTTATTTCCAGGGGGTAGGGGGTGGCATTTTGGGCATTTGCCCTGGGTGCCATTTGCCCCATTTATGCCACTGACCATGGGGACAAATTAAAAGGTGTAGAAAGATTAAGCATTAAGAAACTGATTATCCTGAATGCTGGGTCACACTATTCAAGCCCTAGTGCCTCTGTTGGATGGGTGTGAGTGTGTTAAAATCAGTCATCACTGATATACATGAGCATTATGAAAAAGCATCAGCAATTCAATTATAGCACTTAGAAACTGGGGAAAAACCAGAAGCCTGAATCTGATGCTTATTGTAGAAATAGAAAAATATCTGGCATCTTCCACAGTCGATGACGTTAAAAACATAGAAGTGACTGGAATACTCAAAAAAAAAAAAGGATAGATTAACATAAATAGCATTCAAAACAGTAAAGGAGGGGTAGAATAAAAGTCTAAAGAGACAAGCACTTCGAGAATGAAAAACAGAAAAGTATCTATAAATCACAGTGCAATATTATGTTAATTAATTCTAGTGAAGGTATGGATTACTAGAAAACAGATCCCCAATGATGCAGGCTCATACTCCCGATACCACAAAGGACTTGTTATCTGCTCCATAGTCTTTAGCCGCAGACATTGCTTGCACAACTGCTTAGGTAAGAATCAGCAATGAGATGCAACACAAAAAGAAAAGGAATAAGAATCATTAACTTTTATGCACATTGGGCCTGATCCAGACCTTCGCTCATGTGCGTAGTGTATTAACGCCGAGCGTACCTACGATGCACGGCAATAGGCACTCCCCTTGCTCGTACTTAGTTTTGCTTCCGTACGCTCAGCAAACCCTACCCTAACTTTTCTGTTCGTAACCGGTGGGTGTCCGTATGGTCATTGCGTAGTTATGACGCTTAGCACACCCATACTGTATGATTTAAATAACTCACCCCGCCCTCGGCGCGTAGTTATGGATTTCGTATGGCAGGCACGCCCACTCCAGCGTTAATACGAAGCTAATATGCCATACGCTCAGAATTTCTCAGCGTAAAATCTGTCCCACGCATGCGCAGTTAGTACAAAAAGCCATTTTTACGCTTGCGATCGGTGTATAAATGCACACGAGCGTAGGTCTGGATCAGGCCCATTGAACCTATCCTGTGTATATGTTAATTTGTTGAGTTTATGTAAATTGTGTAGTAAAATACAGTGTATTGTGTCACAAAAGTATTTTTCACCAAGTGTACAAGTTTGTAGAAGTTTAATTACCTGTCGAGTAGTACTCATAAAATCTAATACTTTATATAGACAATGCACACAATAGAATTTTACAAATTAAGGGTCAGATCCAGAAGAACGCTTGTGAGCGAATTTACGCGTGGCGGAGACGTAAAATCGCCTTTTGGTAAGTACTGCGCATGCGTACCATAGAAAATACGCTCAGTAACATAGCGTAATTGTGAACGTATGGGCCATTCACGTATGTGTCACGTAAATACTAACGTGTGGGCGTGCCAATTTTATGTAAGTCAAAAATACGTCTGAAATACGTTAAGTAGGCGGGGGTTTGTATTTAAGGTGTACAGTATGGGCGTGCTTAGCTGCGTAAATATGTGTTGCCCATACGTACGTGTGTGAATCACTACGGTTATGATGGCAAAAGTTAAGGTAGGTTTTGAAAAGCGTATCTTGACAAAATACGTACATTCAAGGGGTGTGCCAAGGGGAGTGTATAGAAGTTACGCACTCAAAAATACGCTACGCAAATAAACGTACGGCAAACCTAGTTCTGGATCTACCCCTAAGTTACAAAAAAGACAAATTTAAAGACAAATTTAAAGACAAAGAAAAAGGTAATGTTTTTTTCCAGGGAAAGTAAGATCTCCAATAATTTTCACTCCACAATAACAAATGATTTTTCTTTGGGTTAAATATTTTACACAATAAAGGTGGCTACTTTAATTAAGACATTATTTTAGAAAGATTAAACTTTAAAAAATTTTTCAAACTTAACCATCTTACTTATGAACATAAATTCTACCTAGTAACAGACATAGTTGAATTACAAGGCAATTTTCAGTCTAGACTGTCTAGCAAAATATATGACATTATTGTATCCTAAGGCAATCTTACTTCTAGTCTTCGTAGCAGTTCAACAAATGATTTGACAAATTACAAATATAGGCCCGGATTTACAACACTGGACGTATAAGTCTATAAGGCTATAAGTCTGGTGTTGTGAATCTGGGCCATAATCTGTGACCAAGTATTTACTTCTTATAGGAAAGTGTAGGCTCTGTCCATTCTGTCCATATATATTATATTATGGAATGACATTGTACCGGATCCAGACTTTGGGAAGATAGGGGACTTACGTAAGTCATGTACGTAATTCCCCTATTCTGCTTGTACTACGCTTGCACAATACAAGAACCTCTTCATGGAACACAGGATTGGGCAGCTGTGTTCCGTGTGGAATGCAGGCTGCCACACACAGGGCGGAACCAAACATTGGGCCTGATTCAGACTTAACAAAGTGCTTAAAATAAGAGAGGAAAGTCACTCCTGGGCTAAACCATGCTGATTGCAGGGGAGTCATATTTCATCTGTTGCAAACAGTATTAGAGTTGAGAGGTAGCGTTTCCCAGCCAAAGTCTAAATAACTGTATAATAGTAAAGCTGGTCAGTATCTGTGCACAATAAGCAATTCAAAGAAATATCTCTGCATGCAAAGAATACAATTTACTTGACTCTCCCATGAAATCTGCATGGTTTAGCCCAGGACTGACTTTCCTCTCTTATTTTAAGCACCTTCTTAAGTCTGAATCAGGCCCATTATGTTTATGAGATAAGCATGGTGGGTGGGCTTCTATATTTAAATCATACCGTAAAGCTTTGGCTAAGCCCTTACATATGATGCAGAATTCTTGCCATTGCCAAATTGCCATATTGCCTTTGGCACTCATATATCTCCTCCGCACAAAGGAGAGTAGGG
>WWET01001414.1:165613-181140 GCA_011038615.1 Limnodynastes dumerilii | reverse complement strand
CCCTGCTTTCCTACGTGCGGTACTTAGGATACCAAATTCTATATGTTGCAGAGGCTAACTAACTGATACTAGACTTAAATATGGATCTGGTCCATTAGGTGTAAACCTCATGAATAGAGAATAATAACATTACATACAGTAGCTATGGTACTACACTCCATGTCAGCATCATTTCTGGTACATGTGGAGAAACCATGAATGATTTTTATACCCAATTCTCTCCAACTACTAGCTTTAATAATTTGAGGAAGACATAAACCAGAAAAACACTCTTTAAGTGCTATGCATAGCACACTTGTAGGGTTATTGTGGTCTTTATATTTCAACAAGACTGAAATCAAGACTTGTGGGCTGTTGTTTTTTCTGTACTATGCAATTTTATAAATGCTCTATGTTTGATCAATAATCATATCTGAAATTGTGTGTTTGGTAAATTGATCCTGGTGGGGGGCTGTGCATCTATAACTATGGTGGAAGGACAGCTACTGGGCAATCATCTAGGCGGACATGGATTTCTTGAGTCAGGACAATGACAAGTGACTCCTGGAATTTCCTTGTTATATTGTGGTGCTTTGTTGATCCTACAGCACCACCATAAAACGAGGACGTTGACCTTTACAATCAATATGTGAGAGAGTGAGAATCATGTCTCTATCACTAAAGTAAAGCTGACCTTGTCATTTCTTGTAGAGATATGATTGGTATAAAGTGCTATCAGTGGATCTAACAAGGGATGTTTATGTCAAGCTGAGAGTGATCTAGTTATTGGGCCAAATGTATTGAATGTATGGTATGTATTATCCACTAGTAGTGGTAATTGTGCTATACTGTATAAGTGTTTCCTGTTTATAAGGCATCTTTGTGCTTTCATTCTATCTGCTTTCTAAATGAATATTTATAAATAGGCTAAGTTTCATTGATCCATTCTGTATGTCCTCTTACTGTACATTATTTATAACTAATCCTATAACTGACACCTGGTTAACTTTGGATAGCAAAGGTTAATGCTGTTGATCTGCAGAAGCGCACTCTGCACTGAGTACTAAGTACATATATGTCTGCTATCACAGCTGAAATAACATGTCCTTTCAGTACTTGGCCAACACTTGCAGATAACTCCCAGTTACTTGTAGCATGTAACAAAAAAAAGGATGGGAGTGGAGGGTGTGACCTAAGCAGTACAAAACAGAGGAACTAGATTGGGGATGCACACGCCTAGGATAAATTTGACAGTACAGAATCAGTATAATCAAATGTAACACTGGAAGTCACAAGCAGCAACCAACAAGAAAGATATATACTGTATGTATAAAATGTAACTTTTAATGTTAAATAAAATAAAAAATGGAAATATAAAAAAAAATTCAAATACTGTTCAAATATGATAATTAGAAAGTGTTATCACACTTTGAATATTCAACCTGGGGACACACTGCACAAAATGGACCATCCAGGTTAATATAATAATATACCCTGGATGATTCCTCAGAATTGCATTGCAAATTTTTCAATTTAGAAACACATTAAAAAAAGTACCCATATATTGACTCAACCAAATAGTGAAAACAAAAATAAGTTCTCTATATAGCCATAAATAAAAGATAGGGAGACCGAGGTGCGCCTCAGCGTCTCCCTTACCCACACGTGTTTCGTTGTCAGTGGCTTTGTCAAGGTGATCCTTGTACATATTCTTGTAGCATTTACCTCCACACTCATTAGTTTCTTGTCACAAGCCTAATACCATCATATACCTCACCTAAGTACAGAAAATAACTCTCTGAGCTGCTCTCTTCTAACCACTGTCTATAAGCTAATTATGTGACAGTGCAGGTTCAGAATAGGTTGTATGTGAAGAATTTGCAGGGACAGCAAAGTTAGATGTGTACTGATAGCTAGGAAGAGTTCTTCAATGCAGTGAGAGTACATCATTATTATTAGAAAGGGTTTAAGTAGAGCATTTCATTATAAAGATCACTCCTTTTTATCCTGTACATTTACAAAGTGAAAGAATGTGGAAGCTTCATGTTATTATTATCCACAAACAGCCAAAGCAAAAGCACTTCAAAAAGTACTTGTTTCACTGCTTGTCAAATTTCTAGAATCTCTGCTTTACATACCTTTTTGAAATTGTTACAATTGAACCCCCTTTTACATATGTCACATGCAGTCAGGGTTGCCGACTCCCAAAATTTGGGCAGTTTTTTTGGTATCCCGGGAGAGCCGGCAAAGCTCCCGCAAGCCCCGACCAGCTACTCATTATCTGTTGTAATCCCTAGAGTTACATCAGTCATCAATCCATCCCATGTAACGCTAGAGATTACATGAATGATTGACAGGGGGCAGGACTTAATAATGTGATTTACACATGGTTGCCGACTCTCCCGGAACGTCCGGGAGACTCCCGGAATCCTGGGAGATCTCCCGGGAGAGGACCCTTTTCTCCCGGAGACAATACATACTGTGTATGTGACAATACAGTGTCCGGGAATAATATTATTCCCGGACACTGTATTGTCACATACACAGTATGTATTGTCTCCGGGAGAAAAGGGTCCTCTCCCGGGAGATCTCCCAGGATTCCGGGAGTCTCCCGGACGTTCCGGGAGAGTCGGCAACCATGTGTAAATCACATTATTAAGTCCTGCCCCCTGTCAATCATTCATGTAATCTCTAGCGTTACATGGGATGGATTGATGACTGATGTAACTCTAGGGATTACAACAGATAATGAGTAGCTGGTCGGGGCTTGCGGGAGCTTTGCCGGCTCTCCCGGGATACCAAAAAAACTGCCCAAATTTTGGGAGTCGGCAACCCTGACTGCATGTGACATATGTAAAAGGGGGTTCAATTGTAACAATTTCAAAAAGGTATGTAAAGCAGAGATTCTAGAAATTTGACAAGCAGTGAAACAAGTACTTTTTGAAGTGCTTTTGCTTTGGCTGTTTGTGGATAATAATAACATGAAGCTTCCACATTCTTTCACTTTGTAAATGTACAGGATAAAAAGGAGTGATCTTTATAATGAAATGCTCTACTTAAACCCTTTCTAATAATAATGATGTACTCTCACTGCATTGAAGAACTCTTCCTAGCTATCAGTACACATCTAACTTTGCTGTCCCTGCAAATTCTTCACATACAACCTATTCTGAACCTGCACTGTCACATAATTAGCTTATAGACAGTGGTTAGAAGAGAGCAGCTCAGAGAGTTATTTTCTGTACTTAGGTGAGGTATATGATGGTATTAGGCTTGTGACAAGAAACTAATGAGTGTGGAGGTAAATGCTACAAGAATATGTACAAGGATCACCTTGACAAAGCCACTGACAACGAAACACGTGTGGGTAAGGGAGACGCTGAGGCGCACCTCGGTCTCCCTATCTTTTATTTATGGCTATATAGAGAACTTATTTTTGTTTTCACTATTTGGTTGAGTCAATATATGGGTACTTTTTTTAATGTGTTTCTAAATTGAAAAATTTGCAATGCAATTCTGAGGAATCATCCAGGGTATATTATTATATTAACCTGGATGGTCCATTTTGTGCAGTGTGTCCCCAGGTTGAATATTCAAAGTGTGATAACACTTTCTAATTATCATATTTGAACAGTATTTGAATTTTTTTTTATATTTCCATTTTTTATTTTATTTAACATTAAAAGTTACATTTTATACATACAGTATATATCTTTCTTGTTGGTTGCTGCTTGTGACTTCCAGTGTTAGGTAATGTGAGGTTATAGCATGTGAGGTGGGGGTAATGCGAGGTTATAGCATGGGGGTGGGGGTAATGTGAGGTTATAGCATGGGGGTGGGGGTAATGTGAGGTTATAGCATGCGGGGTGGGGGTAATGTGAGGGTATAGCATGCAGGATGGGGGTAATGTGTGATTATAGCATGTGGGGGTTGAGTGTAATGGTAATATTATGTGGGCACAGTGGGGGTGTAATGTGTGGGTAGAGTCTATGTACTGTATCTGTAGGACTGTATATATGTAGAAGCAAAGTAAAAAAAAAAAAAAGAATAAAACAGTAAAAATTTAATTTCCAGGGTTTATCAGAGGGGAGGGGGGACACAAGGTAAGTAAAAGGAGAGAGGCTGGAGAACCATGGTGGAGAACACTGAGGGGAGCTGCAGGCACATGATGGGGAATACTGAGGAGGGTTAGAAGCACATAATGGGAGATACTGAGGGGTTGGGGCTGGATACTTTACAGGACACCCATACACAAACCCTGGCAACGCAGGGACTGCCCCCCGGCACTGCAGGTACCGCCCCCCTCCCAGCAATGTAGGGACCGCTCCCCGGTGATGCAGGGACCGCCCCTGGCAACGCAGGGACCTCTCCCCGGCGATGCAGGGACCGCCCCTATGCTTTTTACTTTTCTCCCTGAAATGATTTTTCAAAAGTAGGCAACCATGGATTTACATAAATTACATCATTAAGCCCCACCCCCTTGCAGCCATCTCCGTGTTCTCCCGGCGGGAAGTTTTAAAAAGTTGGCAACCCCACATGCAGTAGTGAATGAATCAATTCTGATTAAAAAGTTAACAAAGTTATTTCTGACAATTATTTGAATCCAGTGATCTGCCACTACTACTTGACTTTGTTATTTGCTGGACTCACAACCTAGTTATTACTGGAAACAAATCCATACATTTATATTGCATTTAGGAAATAAAAAACTGTCTGCCACTCACATTCAGTATGAGCACTAGACACAACTTTTCTTTAATGGTTTTTAAAATAATATAAAAAATGCACAATACTTAGTGGATAAATATGGCTAAAGCAAATAAAAAACCTAAAATTATTATTGCAAAAAAACTAAGTAAATTAATGGGCATAGCCAAATAATCTACTAACTGTAGAATATATATGGTGCTGCACAGCACAACATAAAACTAATAATACTAAAAAATAACACTGCACACAAATGACTATCATTCTTCTCTACAGTAATATGATCTCCAAATAGATGACAGTAATTTTTCTACACTGCAAATAGCCAAGTCTCTCTTATACCACAAATAGATCATCAATGTCATATTTTGCACAGAGATAAATAGCTATTGGAAAACTTATTTTAAAGAGAAATATCCCTTTACAAACTACATACAATATTACAGATATATACCAACCTGAAGTTTATATATCACAGGCTAACTCTGCTTAAAAGAATCCTTGATGTGTACTGTATTGTTAATTAGTTCTGTATTCTATATGATTCATACTGTTAAGTGCATTCATGCTTTTATTAGTCTGCTGTGTACTCATGTACATCTTATTTAGCACAGTGCTCAAAGCGGAAATTTAGAATTGGGATTATGGAAATTTCTGCACCAGATGTGTCTTGAGTTTGGTAAAGTAAACAGGTCAATAATGAGAAATCACATTGTGTACATGTCATGTGGGTCATGATTTCTTCACTGAACGCTTCATGTTTAATTAAATGATCTGGTTACTGCTATGGAAAAAAAAATTATAGCTCCCCCACAGGGCCGTTTGTAGGGGATGGACGAGTCCAACCAAACTTATTGCCCCTCTTTTTGTGTCCCCAGCCAGCCTTATTGCACCTTCCTTCTGTGTCTGCAACCAGACTTATTGTCCTTTCCTTGTTTGTGGCCAGCCAGTCTTATTGCCCTCTCTTTAGGAGTGTCCACCCAGCCTTATTGCCCCTCCTTCTGTGTCCAGCCTGCCTTATTGCCCCCTCTTAAGTGTCCAGTCACCTTTATTGCCCCTCCTTCTGTGTCGAGCCAGCATTATTGCCCCCTTTTTACTTGTGTCCAGTCAGCCTTATTGTCTCCTCCCTCTGTTTGTCCAACCAGCATTATTGCCCTTCTTTTTGTGTGCCCAGCCAGCCTTATTGCCCCCTCCTTCTGTGTCCAGCCAGCCTTATTGCCCCCTCTTTATTTGTGTGTACAGTCAACCTTGTTGTGCTCACCTTCTGTTTGTCCAAACAGTCTTATTGCCCCCTCATTGTGTCCAGCCAGTCTTATAGCCCCTTCTTTATGTGTGTCCACCCAGCCTAATTCCCTACTCCTGTGTCCAGTCAGCCATATTGTCCCCTCTCTTTATTTGTGTCCGGTCATCATATTGTTCCCTCCTTCTGTTTGTCCATCTAACCTTATTACCCCTCCTTTTGTGTGCCCAGCTAGCCTTATTGCACCTTCCTCCTGTGTTCAGTCAGCCTTATTGCCCCTCATTTTGTGTGCCCAGCCAGCCTTATTGCCCCTCTTTATTTGTGTCCAGTTAGCGTTATTGTCCCCTCCAGTTATTGCCCCCCTCTCTATATTCAGCCAGTCTTATAGCCCCTCTTTATGAGTGACCTAATTGTCCCTCCTGTGTCCAGCCAGCCTTATTTCCCCAACTTTATTTGTGTGCAGTCAGCCTTATTGTCCCCTCCTTCAGTTTGCTCAGCCTTTTTGCCCCTCCTGTGTCCAGCCAGCCTTATTGCTCTCCACCTTAGTTGTGTCCACCCAGCCTTATTGCTCCTCCTTCTGTCTCCAGACAGTTATTGCCCCTCTATATGTGTCCATTCAGCCCATTGCCCTTTTCATGCCCAGCTTCCCACTCCCCCTTTCCAAATTCCCAAACTACTTTCTAAAAGAGCTCTATAGTAAACTTACCTTTCCAGTGTCTTCTGGCTCTCTCCTCCGCGGCGAGCGCTCTGCAAGCTAATGACGCTTGTGTGACCTTAGGTCAGGGCCGCCACCAGGGGGGGACAGCCGGTCCTAGTGCCCCAGGACCGGACAGAGAGGGGGCCCGGGATAGCCCCAGACCTCCTCTCTGTCCTGCCCAGGACACTAGGAGAAAAATTGCCACATATACTTTATTTGTTGGCAGAAGTTTGAATGCAATGTGCACCAGACCTCTGCAATGTAGCGGCGAAGGCCCGTTGCGCTCTGTGTGATGATGTCACGACGTGTGACATCATCACATGGGGCGGAGAGTCATCGGACTGCCCGATGCAGGAATAGATGATGTTAGTTTTTTTACTTACATAATGTGGGCTGGTGGAGCACAATGATGGGAATCCTGGGGCACTATACACACACGTTGCACTGATATCACTCTCCTGATACATGCTGATCACTATACACACACGTTGCACTGATATCACTCTCCTGATACATGCTGATCACTATACACACACGTTGCACTGATATCACTCTCCTGATACATGCTGATCACTATACACACACGTTGCACTGATATCACTCTCCTGATACATGCTGATCACTATACACACACGTTGCACTGATATCACTCTCCTGATACATGCTGATTTCTATACACACGTTGCACTGATATCACCCTCCTGATACATGCTAATCACTATACACAGGTTACACTTTTATCACATGAGTAGTATGTTAACACAACACTCAGCGTGCCAGCAGTAAATCTAATATGCTGACATCGTTAACTGTTTGCCATTCTTCCAAGAGTGCAGACAAGGTAAAAAATTTATTTTTTTAAATGACAATCATTCGGCAATGATCCATAGACATTGTGGTGTCAGCTGTATCAAATTAATTTTAAAAGTGTTATCAAACAGAACTGAATATCACTCACTGATACCCACTTATGTAGGTCACTCTGATATCATTTATCTGCTAAACACTGATTGCTATACACAGGTCAGGGCCGCCATCAGGGGGGGACAGCCGGTCCTAGTGTCCCGGGCCTGGGATAGCCCCAGACCTTCTCTCTGTCCTGCCCAGGACACTAGGAGAAAAATGGCCACTTATACTTTATTTGTTGGCAGAGGTCTGAATGCAATGCGCACCAGACCTCCGTGGCGCTCTGTGTGATGATGTCAAGACGTGTGTATATATACACAAACATCTGATATGTGTGTTCATGTGTATATATATCTGAAAGGTGGATGCATGCAAAGAAAATAAAAATAAAATATATATATATCTATCTATCCATTCGGGGGAGGGGGGGCTGCATATTTTGTCCCAAGCCCCACAATTTCTGATGGCAGCCCTGCCTTAGGTCATGCTTGCGTCCTCTTCTCTGCTAAGAGCGGCAGCTATGCATAGCACAGTCCACTCTGTCAGTGGCTCCCGGCGGCAGTGCAGCACAGGGAAAGTGAGTAGGTATGCCATACGGCAGTATGGCATACCATCACTTGTGTGAGCCTGCACTGAGTAAAAATACAGCCGCTCATAGAATCTTAAAATTCTATGAGCAGCTGTATTATTACTCAGAGCTAACTCACAGAAGTGGCGGTAGGCCATACTGCCGTATACTGGCCCAATTCGAGCACTGATTTAGCATTTCAGTGATTTGTATTGTTCTGTTTCTTGTATTGTGTCTTTTTGTTACGATAAAATGTTTTTCTGTATGTTTTTTGCACAGAAAAAAAAGGCTCTTTGTGGGACAATAATAATAATAATCAGTGCTTTTTGTAAGAAAAAAGGTGCAGGAACTCACATCAAATCACATGCAGCCACACGACCAATCACAAACTGAGCAGCGCCATAAACCAAGCAGTCCCATCAAACCAGCGTGGACGAAGTACGCATGCATCAGATTTGACACACAAGCAGCCCGCATGCATCGTTTTAATGAATTTGCAACTTGGAAAATCCGTCTAAAAAAGGTGACGGAACTCTGTTCTGGTTTGTTCTATGACAAAAAAGCACTGATAATAATAATGGTATTATCTCAATTGATAGGATAAAATAGGGGTCTGTACTGTTAGATTTGTATACAATGGGATAATGTATACACCGGAAAAATAATAAAAGTCCAATGCGATCTCAATTGTAATCCAACACATAAAAATATTTATTCCGAAAGGGAGAGGCTTAATCCAAAGATACTGTCCACACCAACAGTGAGTGCAAATCAGAACTGATATGAACTTCAATACACAAACTCTCTACCCCCAGGGTCAGAGCATGGGCTTTTTAACAATCATGATCAAGGTAATAATGACATTATAGATGGAAGGTCATCTGCCTCTGGATAGATTGATTCTTTAGGTCATCTTGGATTTACTGTAGTTCAATGGATCCTTGCAGTTCCTTCTCAGGTTAATCAGAATAATGTACAGGTGTTCCAAGCCTAACTCACAGGGTCAATTAACCTAACTAAGCATGCATATATAACATTAGAAAATATCAATACTTATAACTTACAACTGCTGTATGCCATCTCTTATCAAAGCACAACCATACTAGTACAATATGATTAGCTACACTACAAGTCTAAACATATTAACAATATGTGGATTAAAGCCGACTAGAACCTCCTGTGCATAAAAAAACATGTTTAGTAACATGAAACACATTATTTATTAATCAAACATTACCACTGCATTAAAATGTGAATAGGAACCTATTTATTACTGAGCATAATTATAAGGCAAAAAAATCACGTGCAAGCGCGTGCGTGTTCCCACACTTGGAAGTTTTGTTCTTATCCATGCATAGATTATACAAAGTTATCTTTTAATATTTATTTATCTCTTTAATATCTTTGTTTAACTTTAACATTACCCAATCAAGGGAACATTTTGACATTCAAGTTGTTTTGTATTTCATTAAATATCACACTGAATAAAGATGAAGATACACTGAAGACCATTATTATATTATACCATTATATGCATTATTACTTTGTGACATTTTATGTAATAAGCTCCGAATAAAGCATTAACACTTTTGAAACCTAAAAGTCATCACTAAAAAGTTAATCTTTACCCTATAAACCCTTTATTGCAGCTTCCAGGTTCATTTCTCTAAAATATGTCTATCTACACAATAGTTTGATTTTAGTTTAGCTGTGGTAAAGTCAAGCAAAAATGTGTGACATCAATGATCCTAATAAAATGTAAGTTCATTATGATTATTATTATTATCATTGATTTATATAGTGCTACCAATTTACCACAGAACTTTACCCCTGCCCCACTGAAGCATACAATCTAAACTCCCTAACACACACACTCTAGGGTTAATTGTTGTCAACAGTCATTTCAACTACTAGCATGTTTTTGGAAGAGAACCCACACAGACACAGGGATAACATACAAACTTCACACAGATTCCAGGAATCAAATGCATGACCTCAGTGCTGTGAGATATAAGAGCTAATCCCTAAGACACCATGCTGTCCATTTCTGTGGGAGGGAAGAGAAAAAGGAAGAAGTCAATGTCAAGTAAGGGCATGTTCCCAAAATTATGCCCAATCTATACCTGATTGGTAACATAAATTCACACAGTTTTAAATAAGCAATTGTACCAGTCACAGATCATGTTTTAATACAGGTAGATTATAAAATCTGTGGCTCCATATTGTAGTTGTATATTTGCTGTATTTATGGTGACCCAGACATTACCCATGGAAAGACTATTGATTTAAATGTGTAATATCAGAAAAAATCTCTATCCCAAATGAAAAAATGAATAAAGGCATATATCGACCAAGCATGCAATTGGTGTAATCTAGGGCAAATCTGGTGCCTATGACTGTACCTTTTCTTTTTTTAGCTAGAAAGTGGTGTCAAAAAAGCAAAGCTAGAAGCAATGTGTTTTGTAGCAAATAATAGTTCCATGGTAAATTTAGCAGATAGTGCATAATCGTGTACCTTGGCATAATTTGCGCATCTATACCTGGCAGCTGAGACTCCACAACTGGAGATATCTAAAGGTGTCCTAAGAACAGTAATTGATAAAAAAAAAGAGGGCGTTGGAAATCAAGCGCTATGGTAATTGCAGGGGAAAGTGTTGGTAATAAAACAAATTTTACATAAATAGTAAAGGATTATTCTAAGATGTTGGTAAAATACTCTGTCAGACTCCCTATTTTTTAGGGATGAGAAACAGCAAAGTGAGAAAAATAAACAGATTCATTAAACACATCTCAATAACTCACATAAAACAACATTAAAAACATATAGAAATAGGATCCGAGTCTGTACCAGGAATGATGACATGTGCAATAGACTGCGGTGGCCGAAATAGATGTGAAGACCTGGGTGAGGATGGCTAAAACCACGCTGTTGCAAATCCTGGAAACTGGGGCTTTGGACCTCTTTGCCAGCTGGATTGATGCGTTTCAGGCTACTGTAGCCCTATCCTCCTCCTATTGGAAGGCATTTTCAGTATGATACCAAGAATCTGAGTTCCAAGGTAGGAACAGGTAGTGAAAGCTGCAAAATGCAGTAATGATGGGGAGTTATTTCTCACTCCTACTTTCTATAAGGTGAAGAAAAATGCATCTAACAAGCAACATTCTCATAAAGTTTAAATGAGTTTCAAAAATTAATGACTACACCCTTGTTGGTCACCAATATATCCAAGTGCATGATCACAACTGGACCTGCTGTTGATTTGACCCTGTCTGCTGTAATTTTGACATTAAGCACTAAACAATTATATTTTTCAGTGACAATTTAACTTCCATATTCAGCCATTATCAGGATTTTAATGAAAGCAAAAAGACCTCTTCTATAATTCATTGGCCGGTTTTGAATCTGGCATAAAGCTATTGTTTAAAGGCTATTTACATTAATATAACCTCCTGTGAAATATGGTGCTATGTACTGTATTATATTTTTCATCATCAATTTTAGAGAAAGTGGCAACTCAGTATTAGTATTTATAACTTATAAGAAACAACACATAGTGTTTCAGTGATGTTATTAGTGCATGTGCTTATTTTTATATTAGTACATCAATGGATTAGTGATGGGCTACTAAGAACGAAGGGGGATATTTTCAAAAGATAATATAGATAATATCTGGGTCATAAACAAATTTTTTTTGACATATTGATGTGATATGCTGACTAACTAGGATTATTCCCTATGAATTACATTGCTGATGTTACATAGTCCTTCAAATTAAAAAAGTCAATTGGCTTAAAAAACCAACTGGCTCAATTTAGAGCAACATTTAACAGCAGCGTTAATGTGATTTTTGGAACATGTCACCCACTGATATATACTAGAAAAAGTACCTTTTATTTTTATGTCTCATAATACTGCACAGTATTATATAATAAATATATGGAATAAAGTCCACAGAATATTATGTTAACATTAAATATACATTTATATGACTGTTATTAAGATATGGACTAGTAGGACCAATATGGAAAAAGCTGTATATATTTGCAACTCAAAAAGAAAAATATAATAATAGCTTACGGGTAAAAAATGAAATTGGAACAATAAATACATGTTATATATTGATAGAAAACACTGAATAAAATTTTAAATGAATAAGCTGAAGCGTTGTGTTGACAACTTATTAAAATTTTAACTGTGATTTCCAAGCCTGGGGTTAGTATAATTTTATAGTTAAAATTCTCAACTGAAATAGGAATACAAAATATGTCAAACAGCTAGACTCATTATAGCTTAAGGCATCTTTCCAAAAATAAAAAACAGTCCATCTCTGTCAGTTCATTGCAAGTACCTTGTTTTACAAGAACTACTCAAGAGGCCCATAATTCATGCTGCTCAAAAACCATGTGTCTAAAATTTGTCGCCAGCAATCAGTTTCACTTTACAGCATAAAGGGAATTATGGATTGTCTCTTCAGATGACATAACCAATATCAGAAAGTAGAATTCTATATATTGGCTATACTGCTAGAAAAATATCTATACATAACAGCTATACTGTAAGTGGGTGGCTGGTTTTTCTATTCTCAATGCTTTGTGTGGTCTATTCAGATGTTTGTAAATAATACAATCTGCTTATCCACTATACCTGTAGATTGCTGTATAATTATTACACTCAGATTTACCTGAGTGACATAAAGGGGAATAACAAGCAGAGCCTTTATTGCAGCTATCTCTATATTCTGTTGTCTAAAATAAACAGAAGCAGAATTTGGTTATCTTCTGCACAAATAATAATTATTAACAAAAACAATAATAACTTCAATAATAAACATATTGGGTCGGATCCAGACCTACGGGTGCCTTACGGGCACCTGAGGTCATTACGGCCGTCCTCGTAGTGGGGAGTGAACGGGGAGATCACAGAAATACGACATGCGTAAAGGGGGGGCTCCTTTCTCGTAAGAGCCGGCATACGAAACGTTCGTTATGTCTGCCGACCCTTACGACGCCGTAAGAAGGTTGTGCCCTTGTGCACAACCTTCTAAGCAGGGGAATTACGTACGAGCTGTACGTAATTCCCCTGTCGGCCGTTACTGTGGATCGGCCCCATAGTGTTTCTAGTGCAGTTAGCAATATGGAGCCTTATTACACCTGTTCATAGAACTCTTTTTGTAGTGTATATATTTATAAAAATACAATTAGTAAGTAAACAGTGCTTTTTTTGTGTATGGTACTAAAATGTACTCAATAAACTCAACTTTTTAGCAGTCCGGCTGGATAATTACCTGTGGTGTGACCTCTTATTGTTTTGGCAGTACCGTGGAGCATAAAAAAGAGTGGGCGTGACTATGGACTGTTTTAATACAAAGGGGCAATTGAATAATTTAATAACACGTGCTGTGCTTTCTCATATAAAAAGAGTGTTGATTGTACGGCAGCAAAATATTTCAAAATAGAGTATTGTTTTATAAGTTTCTAAATGACTGTCATTGTGTAATTAAAACTAATATACAGGAATAATAGAAAAATAGAAAAAGGAGGACACATTTCAGAAAAACCATTGAATGGCAAGTAGTATGGACAAAATACATCTGAAATCAAGAAACGTGAAATGTTCAGGGTTTAAAATAAATATTCAACAAATCTGGTTATTAATCCAGTGTTAGGGTCACCCTTTCTCTGTTTTGCATTTCTAGCTATGGCTCAGCATAGGTACACATGAGAGAAAAGGCTGGGGAACACATTGGTAGTGTGGCAGGGGCACACAGGCACCCAAGGGAAGACGGGTAAAAAGCGGTAAAAATATTATTTTTAAAAAGTTCAACATTTAGGTTTGCTCTTCAAAGAAATGTGAAGTCTAGTAAGCATAAGCAGAGCAAACCTTTAAGTGGTTAAGTCCCTTGTCATTTTATAACATTTATTTCACCATACAAGAGATGATTCACAGGCACCCAAGGGAAGACGGGTAAAAAGCGGTAAAAATATTATTTTTAAAAAGTTCAACATTTAGGTTTGCTCTTCAAAGAAATGTGAAGTCTAGTAAGCATAAGCAGAGCAAACCTTTAAGTGGTTAAGTCACTTGTCATTTTATAACATTTATTTCCCCATACAAGAGATAAATTGACCTTGATCGGTTCTAGTCTGTTACCTCATCTTTTACCTTGTCGTCTGCGCTCATTTTACTTTATTTTACTTTTATGTTATATTTTATATTTAATTATATTTTATGTTGTATTATACATTCTATTCCTGACCTGTATGTCTGTACTGTATTTTGTTGTATTTTGTATGGCCCTGCAGACACCTTGTAGCCTCTTATAAATAAATGATTTTAATAATAATAGAAAGTGGGAGGACCAGATAAGCTCTTTAGCTGTGCAGTAGGAATTGTCAAATGGAACTTAGCAAGAGTATGATTTTTATTATTTATTTTATTTATAGCAAGAGTATGATTTTTATTATTTATTTTATTTATTTATTTATAGCAGGTTTTTATATAGCGCCATTAGATAGTAGTGCTTTCCAATTTTAGCAATCCTTATAAAAAGATTGGGTGGTAATAGATTGACTGGGTGGGTAATAGGGTCCTGCTCACAAGCTTACACTTTATAGTGCATTGGGGATCGATACATAATTGCAATTGCTATATATCACACCAGACATCAGTCAGTTTGTGTGGTAAAAGTGCTCAGAAAACTAAATAAAAACACTAAGGAACAATTTTTACTCACAGTTTGTATTGGTATGAAAAAACAACACTATTTTACTTTGCAAAATTATTTAACATTTATATATAGTATAATGGTTTATTTTATATCATCCTTCTCTCATTACCTGTAAAGTAACAAAAAACACTCTTGGTTGTCTTGGTTTGTGTTTTAATAAATATGGCCTCCTCTGGGTTGTTCAGAGCTATAATGTATCTCATAGATACAATTATATTTTTGTAATCTTATAGGATATGCATTTTTGAGTTATATGTTATCGCAATGCCCTAATTACTAATGTCAGATCTTTTCCCTGTAGGTTAATTTCTAATTATGCATTCCGATTATGTAAGGCTCATGACATCAATTTAAATGCAGGACT
The DNA here is from genome assembly GCA_011038615.1 of Limnodynastes dumerilii. Lineage (NCBI taxonomy): Eukaryota > Metazoa > Chordata > Amphibia > Anura > Limnodynastidae > Limnodynastes > Limnodynastes dumerilii. The sequence goes on along the minus strand of WWET01001414.1, from coordinate 165,954 downwards.
ACAAATATAAAATAAATTCAATATGACAGGAAGGCTAAATGTTACTCTCAACAACATTAAACATCTCATGAAGTTGTGTATGCGTTGGATACTAATTAATAAACATTTGAATTGTACAGCATACTGTTGTACATTCAGTTCTCATTAAGACTAAGAAATAATATACAATGACTATGTCAAAGAGTATAGAAAATGAACTTCAATAGAAATATCTTATTTTACTTTGACATCTGGCAGTAGCTTTAAAAAACCCCAGTTGAGTAAATCTAGTCAATTCTAGGTACTACATGGATGTACTGTCATTCCATATTAATTCTGTATCAGGAAACAGGGAAGCTAAC
>WWET01001414.1:73818-101140 GCA_011038615.1 Limnodynastes dumerilii | reverse complement strand
CCAGGCAATGAGCGCACAGAGGTCCCCGGCTGGGAAGGCCTGTTTTAACTTCCCCACTGCTACCAATGGACTGGAGCCAGAGGACCCCCCTCTACGGGCACAGGGGTGAGGAACCCCATCTGAGGGCACTAGGCCCAATAGTGTTGTAGGGCGCTAGGCTCTATTAGTTAGAGGGGTGCTAGACCCCTGTAGTACAGGGCATTAGGCCCTATAGGTATTTATAGTAAAAGGGTACTAGACCCTTGGTTAGATAAGGGTGCTAGGCCCTTTGTTTGTTAGTGGGCGTTAGGCCCTGGTGAGGGACGGGCACTAGGCCTGTGTTAGGCCTGTTTGGTTAAAGGGTATTAGGCCCTGTTACTAGTGTTGGGCACTAGGCCCATGTTAGGCTACTAGTACGCCGGATTAGAGGGCGATAGGCCCTGTTTATGCCGCAGGGGGAGATAGGCTCCGGTAGTGGTGAGAGGGTGCCAGGCCCTGCTAGGGTAGCATCAGGAGAACACGTGACAGAGGACAGGTTGCGATACTCGGAGGTAAGTGGTCGCTGGTAGGTGTGGCGGTGAGAGCGCGCATCAAGGTGGTGAGTATCAAGACCTGTACTCTCTGTGTGGTGTTTGTTCCCCCTCCTTCCACGGGTGCGGAGACGGAGCCGGAAGGCGTGGGAAAGGTTCCGTCCCGCTCGCCAGACATTGGCGAAAAGAGGTGTCTGAGGCCATGGCCGGTGATGACGTTTACCTCGCCCGTGTGCTAATTTCCCCGTTCTCTCCCGCAGGTATTTTCGGGTGTTGATGTTGTACTAATAGTTGTGCTTTCTTTACAGCATTAGGAATCGTCACGCCTGGGACCGGGGGTGGAACAGCGCGTCTTCTCTGGTGGTTCTTCAGGATCGGGTAGGAACCTCTGGGGTGGGGGCGGGCCTGGGTTTTGTTTGTAATTCACAGGGCGCCGGCGCACCACCCGTTACAAGTCTCCCGGATATTCTGGGAGAGTCTGCAACCCTGCCTAATACTGCACCGCTCCTTCCTATCCCTTTTCTCCCATCTCCTTTGGTCTAAATCTTTAATAAACTTAACTTCTTTTCATTTTAAGCGTTTGCCTCTGCCTCATTTGATTCCCACTTGTACCACTAAATTTAATGTTTATTTAGCTTCTGTTGTTTCTCAATATCCCCTCCCTCTAGAATGTAAGTTCTTACATGCAAACTCCTATCTACACTACGTCCTATGTCTGTCCACTCCACGAGTGTCCTTAAATGTCTCACTCTGAAGTATTTCTGCATGTTATGTGGTTGCACAATAACATCAGTGTACATGTTTGTATTGTCCTGTATTAGTGTATTTTATTATATGGTATTGTAATATTATTTTCTGTTCTACAGTATGGTTTCTGTATGGAGCCTATTAAATATCGGATCATCATATATACACAAACACACACTCATAGTCTTAACAATCATGTTTATTAATGTTTTTATCTGTAGGGTTAGAAAACTATGCAACATCATATACAATTATTATAAACAATGTACAGCATGACTGGAAACTATGCAGTATCTCATTTATATTCATGACAATATTAAATAACTGCTTTTTTGCAATTACCATCGCTCTATAAATAAAGTGGAGACGTTACTCTGCTAAAGGTAACTAGACTAGCTGTGAAAGATGAATCCTGCTGGGAGGAAAGTGAAAAATGCCGACAGTATTTTATGCACTCTAAGATGTCTGAGCAAGCCAGCAGGGAGTAGATGTCCTTTGAAACCAATGCTGATAAGAAATATGCATATATTTATTGATCTAAGTATTGGGGCTGAAAAGACAGCATCAGGAAAATAACACTGTGGGCACCAAAGAGACTGATCAAACACAAGGATGTCAGTCTGCTAAAGACCTTTTTTTCTGAAGTCTGTTCTATGATCTATGACCAAGTTATATCTAATTACTAGTTTGCTGGAGTCAGCAGGTTTTGTGTATGCCCCAGGACCACCTCATTTTAAAGTTGTTTTGAAGCTAGTCATTAATTGCTAAGAACACTTAATTTGTCAACCTCCTGATACAAATAAAATCCTTTTTTTCTCCAGTGCTCCTTTTCACTTGTAGTAACTCCTTTATTTCTACTGTATAAAACGTAATGACGAAGCAAGGTCAAATCCATATCTCATAAAGAAGAATAGAATTTTGCTCTCATCCATTTGCCAAAGTTCAAAATCCAGAAGACTACAAAGGATAAATAGTAGGGTTCTTTTCACAATAGCACAAGGAGTGACCTCAGCTGCCCCAGTATGAGGGATAGCGGCTATTAGACGGAGGTAATGGCTCTTGCTACAATATGACTCTCTACTTCTCTATGTTGGTGTAGTTGCAGAATAAAAGGTGCAGATGGGTCGTTACTATTTGGGCAAAATCTATTTATATAAAGATGAAATATCGTAATTGTCTGGTATAAAAGACTTAAGATTTTGTTATGGTACATGTAAAAACCAATGTAATTATGTATTTGGAAAAAAAGAAACAACAATTTTTTCTATAAGTCTAGAAACCCTTTCTTGTGGATAACATTGGCAAAGTGCAACATTTAAGATCAATTTGAGAAAATTAAATATTGAAATCGATCACTTAATCCACCAACACAGTTTGATTCAGCATCTTTCAATCATTTATCATTTATTTCAATTATTATGTAAGTAAGTAATTTCTTAGGGTTTGATACAGGACTCTACTGCGGACAGAGGACCAATAGCAGATCACCACGCATTAATAATTCCTGTGCATGCAAAGCTAGACTTTTGACACCACAACCCTACCTTAACATTTACACACCAGCTCCATGGAAAATGGGGCCAGTATGTAAATGAAAATCATATGTAAGGACTTTATATATAGGACTGCGTATATTTCCGGCCCTATAACTGTAAGTGCGCCCACTTTCAATCATCTAAATGCTTCCCCCCACCCATTTCTATGCAAATCCTTCGGTGCGTATATTTCCGTCGCACCTAGGTGCGGATTTTTCCACGCTCGATTCAGAAGTCCGTCCCTTAGGCATTTCCGCTCTTATCCTCTACGTTGACAGCATATAAAATTTACTACACATGCTCAGTTGATTCAAAATTGATCCGATCCTAAAAATACGTACGGAACTTTATTGAAAAACAGATTTCTGAATACGATGAATCATGAATCGCCAGCCATCACCATTATTACCCGCAATTTTTTTTTTAAATCGCGGGATTCACTAAAGGGCGTTTTTCTTAGGTGATTTTTAATCACTAGCGAGAAGCGTTGCTTTAGCAACGGGTAAATCGCTGTGTGTTTCTATAGAAAAGCACAGCGATTTGCCCTTTAAAAAATCGCCGTCGCTGTGTTAAAAAAAAAAAAAAATCCAAGCGCAACATGGTTGAAAGGCTTACCCATGCTGCGCTGATAGAACTAGAAGGCTCAGCATTGCTGAGCCTTGTAGTAATATCAGCGTCAGCATGGTAAGCCTTCTAAACATGCTGCGTTGTGTGTAGTGCATGTAAAAAAAAAACTGTGTGCACAAAACATACAGTAAGACATTAATATACGTGTGTATGTCAAACATTTACAATGCCTAATAATGCCCCCTAATGTGTCAACTTACCTCCGGTGGCCACCGTATATTATTATAAATGTGTATTAATGTAGTGTGTGTTGTAGAAAAAAAAAATCACACTCATTGTTTTACTGTCATCATTCTTGGGACGATTTGCGAGGGGGCATTATTAGGCAGTGTAAATGTTTATTTGACATACACATGTATATTAATGTTTTACTGTATGTTTTGTGCACACTGTTTTTTTTACCTGCACCACACACAGTGCAGCATGGCTTTAGCACACAGAAAAACACATAGATTGACATGTGTTTTTCAGGTTATATGTGAGGCGCTTTCATTGTAAGCACCCCACACAGCAGGCAAAAATTTTTTCTGCGATTTGCCATCGCACTAAAGGCGATTTAGATAAATCGCCTTTAGTGAATACGACAATTTGTATATGTTATATGGCAAACAACTGAATGATCTCTGTCCAGTGATGTTTGCCTTGACGATTTGGACAAAGGCTCAATTCCTGGGACTTTGCCTTTAGTGAATATGGTGATTGAAAAATCACCTGCAAAGTCCTGGGAGTTTGGGCGATTTGGACCAATTCAAGATTTCTAAATATACCCCTTGGAGTGTGTCTGGCTGAACGAGTTGGTTGGAGACTGAGACCTTAAATAGCCGGCAGTGTGGCTCCCACATTTCCAGTTATAGCGTTTGGTTTCCTGCATTTTGTCTGCTCTTTGCTCTCTGCTTGTGTGTGCCTTGTGCATTTGGATCTCTGTTTATTGTTATTCTCAGTTCTCCTCCTGTTCTTGGTTTTCCTGAACCAGTTACCTTTTCACCTGCCTTCCTTGCCTCACCCTGGTCCTCTGTTTGTCTGTCCCTATCTGTCTGTTTCCTGGTGTGTACAGTGTGTGCAGTGCTTGGCTTCATCTGCTGACAGCTCCAGGCCTTTCTGTCTCAGAGTTCACTCTCTCCCTTGGAGAAGTTGTGTGATGGGGCAGGGAGAGGCAATGTCCGTGCGGACATTGCACAAATAGATAAGGTAGCCCAATGGCACTCTTAAGTGCCTAATGTAATTAAAAATGAGAGGCGGGTTAGGGGCTGGATGAGTGAGTTAGGTGCGGATCTGTCCGCACCTAACTCACTTTTACCTGTGAATATGGTCCCCTGTGTGTGGTGAGCATGAATTCCAGTTTCCTGAGAGGCTGCACCACAGGTCATCTCCAGAGATCACCACTGGGGGCTATGTCCTGATGGGTTCCAGCAGCCAAGCCTATCCCCACCATCAGGGGCTCTAGTGAATACCTGGCCCCAGTTTAGACTCCACACCCTGGTGTGTGGTAAGCTGGATACTCATAACAGATGTACCCCATAGTACATTCTCCCTACCTCTATCTCTAACACACAGAGCACCCATTAATACATTCTTCTTGACACTTTGGGCCCCATGATACATTTTCCTTACATTTACCTGTTTCACACACCACAAACTGGTTGTATATGAAAGTAAATCCATGTAAATAATAAAAATCACATTTCACCTGATGTCCCAGTGAGGTGTCTAACAGATTCTATGCGCAGCAGTGACAGCAACTGGAATAAACACTGCCTATTCCCCTGTTGAGGAGAGTTGGTCATATGGTCATGATGTCTGCAAGTTCCTTTAGCCCACTTGGATGTAGCATTTACTGAACAGCAAACATACCCCTCTATGGCACATCCACACCCCCTTACCACTGCACCTATGCAATAACTGCAACTAGTTCACTTCTATGCCCTTACCCCCAATAAACAATGTTAAAAAGGTTTTTTATAAATCCCTACATACAATCCAATGGACACTATTTCCACTAATTAACTTGTTTTTAAACTGTTATTAGAACTAACATCTTTTTCTAATGGCCCCCAAATGTATGGATAAGAGAAGCGAGATTGCAAAGCGCTATAAAACTAATATCAGCAGCTAGTTAATTACACTTACAGATCTACCAGTCTCTAAAAAGTGGACCAATTAATAAAAGAGACAGTGTACCATCCAGCGCTAAGTTACCCCTGTGGGTATTGGCAATATAACAACCTTGTGTGAATAAATAGAAACCTGATGACAGAAACAAGTATCCAATGTCCAATAAATGTTCCAAATGATTTCAAATGGAGGATTCGATAAAACATCTTGTGAAGCCTTGCAGAGATACCCTCTCGGGAGAGGTACATGTGAAGAATAAATTTGTGAAGAAAAATAGAAGATTAACAACAGAGTTTAATAGAAACAAATCTTAAAACAAACTTTAAAATTCCAACATGATTTTTAAAAGTGATTGACACATGTAAAATCGCCAGTTAATACCCCAAGTCCATCATCGAGTGAGGGGAACGGGGAGTAGATGTCACAGTCCTGGGATGAAAAACCTCCATGTGCGCTGTCTATTCACTGTGATCCTCCTGCTTCTGTGGGTGATGCCGGTACAATGCTGCCCTGGAGCGTTTCAGGTTCGATCCGTCCATTCTCAAAGAGAAATGTGCTGTCTGTTTATGGATTAATGTGTTATAAAACTTAATGCACAAAAAGATCAGAACGAAGCGCTTCTAGAATCTAATTTTATTTGGAATAGATTAAAAAGTTATTCGAGAATAAAATATACTAGGCTGTTGATCAGGCAGCCTAGTGGAATAAAAATAAAAAAAAAACTGCAGCCAGTGCCGCTGTTTATATAAAACTTTGAACTGACCAGGGTGTAACATTGTTCACAACCTATCTCTAGTGCACTGTTTAGCACAAGGCACAGTTGGTACATCTAAATACGCAGCCCTAGCCGACTCTACATCAGACCTCTATACAGAAAATTTGTTGTGGCTGATTTATTCCACTAGGCTGCCTGATCAACAGCCTAGTATTTCTATATTGTTGTGCAGGAAGTTCTTTTATATATCTTTACTTTTATATTTACTTGTTTTATCTTATTTAGTATATTTTATTCTCGAATAACTTTTTAATCTATTTCAAATAAAATTAGATTCTAGAAGCACTTCGTTCTGATCTTTTTGTGCATTTTGTTTGTCAGGGTTATCCCTCCCCAGAAGCTTCTGTGGAATCTCTTTTTATTTGGTTGTCCGGCGGTGTGGTTATTCTTTGCACCACCTTGTCATTAGCGCTTCATTGTGTTTCTGTTATAAAACATACTTATTAATGTGACCGGTATCAATCTCTAACCACTCCAATTTGTTAAACAAAAAAAACTTTGAAAATGTGTCTGTCTCATGATTCTATTACATTTCTGCTTTAGCCAAAATATCCTACTTTATGTTATTCTACAATTTAAATACCCAAGTTTTTTTTTGTTTTAAACTATACTTTTGTATTTCCTCCAAATTTCTAGGCTTATAATGGGTAATTATATTTTTATATTTTTTCCTGACATACACGTTTCTTTCAGTTTTCTAGTTGTTCTCCTTAATGTATCACATATAGCAACTGCTGTATATTCAAATATAAAGATGCAATTTACTATAGCAGGTAAGAAAAAACTTAAAATTTTAGGTGGTTTCCCTTTGGTATTACAAAAAATTTTTTAGTATGTGTTTCCCAGGATAAACACATGCCACATTTATAAAAATCATTTTAGAATTTAACCCTCATTCTTATTTTTTATTTATATTTATTTCATTTCATTTCATTTCTAAATTTGGGGCTTTATTACAAATACATTTGGTAGCGATATATGTTGGGTCTTTGCTGTTTATATTATCATTTGGAGATATGCCGCCAGAATCCATGCGGAGGACGCCGTGGCAAGACTGGTGAGTACTGAGCAGAGGCTGTCACTGCTTCAGTGACAGTCTCCGACGAGCTGCAGCAGCTGCGCGCCGGGAGAGGGACGCCGTCAGGGAACCAGGAAGCAGGTAAGTGCGGCGTCTGCCGCGGTTCGTGATAAATATGACTGATCACTTTTCCAAAATTGCCTTTATTCATTAATTGTGTTTGTTATTTAAATAATCCTTTCCTTTTCATTACAAATGTGTCAGTTGTCCATCTTACCTTACAATTTTTCTGCTTCTTGGAAAAGTTAAATTAATATTATTCTCATTATTATTCAGTTGGGTACAGAACTGATAAAACAATGATGCTTCCCCCTCCAAATAATGTATTGTCACCATATTTGCCCCATTCTATCATCCTACCAGATTATAAATTACTTCCTATACACCAAGAACAAGGCAGCAGAGCGTGATGCATATAGGATGTACATCTCTGTACCTGTTTTTTTTATATACAAATTATTGCCAAATTAAAAGAAATTATTATGTTACATAATATAGTGTAAGTTCTCTCTAAGCGTTTCATCTATTCAACTTTTTAGTATTTTGTTTCTTTTTGGTGTTAAGTAAACGTATAAAATAATTTTAGTTTTAACAAACCTATAATTTTTTTTATTTTACATTTTTGGAAGAATCTTCTGTAGTATGCTTTTGTTTGGTGGGTATTTTTTATACTTAATTTGCAATAACCCAGACAGATTGGACACTGAAGATCCTGCCTGTTGAAAGCACATGTGGTATTTGGACTTGGGGTTTTTTTGTCCTTTGGATGATATAAAATAGTCATCTTGGGCAATCCAATTAGCACTTTTATTACCCTTTCTCCTTCATTTACAAATAAATAAAATACAGTTATAAGCAACTTGTACTGTGTGAAGATGCATCATCATATCAGCGCTTATACCAGGGGTTCACCATGAATAAGTCAATATGCCTGAAACTCTCACAACTGTGTCTTTTTTTTAAATAAGCTTAGGAAAAGATTTCAAAGATTACAAAGCCCTTACTGTTCACAGTACAATGACAGAACACCAAACATCACTCATTCCATTATAAGGTGGTTAATGCGTATCTTAATTTTGACTAAGAATCTCACTTATTGGTGCTTAACGTGGAAAGAAAACTCCCTGTCTATGCACAACTGACCACAAGGACCAATTTTTGTATAATTTTACGTAAAAATGAAAGCAAGTCAACAACAAAAAAGCAATGACTCTCTTTTTTTAGAACACGAGGGCATGGATATAAACTGGAGGGTGGTAGATTCAAAGGAAATGTGCGGAAAAATTACTTCACTGAAAGGGTGATAGATAAATGGAATATTCTCCCATCTGAGGTGGTTGAGGCCAATACAGTAGAACAATTTAAACATGCTTGGGATATATATAAGGGTATCCTAAATTGTAAACCAAAGTGAGGGTAAATAGGGTCTAGGGTCAGTATAATTTTCAATAAACAAATGGGCAGACTAGATGGGCCATGTGGCTCTTATCTGCTGTCACTTTCTATGTTTCTATGTAAAAAATTAGCAAGAAATTGAAAACTGTTAATAGAACTGGACATATCGGAAGTTTCATCCAGCCTGCAGCATATGCACTTGTTTTACACCATAAAAGAACAGAAATATGATGTCAAATTGACACCATAGAAAAATAGAAGTATGTGTGCCTGGTTTAGTAGTCTGTTTGTCTGAAGTATGTGCACTTAGGGGCTGATTCAGAGCTGTGCTTCTGTCTCTTTTTTAGTATTTATGAGCACTGCGCATGCTCAGAACAGGGAACAAGCACAGAAGGATTGACGCACTGCTGCCCACCCTCCTGCATCCAAATCCGACTGCCCTGCGCTAGCGGAACAACCCGTTCTGTGATATTTAAATTAGAAAGACACCCCTTTTGAAATCTGAATACTGTGTAATGCACTAGTGCAGTGCAGTCAGATGCGGACAGGGGCAGTAGCAGAGAAAGGTGCCTGCTCTTCTGTGAAACGCTTCCACCATTTCAGGGGATGGTGTCAATGGAAGGTGCAGGTCATTTTCAATATAAAAAGCATCCATTTTCTTTATAAATAAACATTCAAACATTTTCCTTATTAACTGTTTAATTTTAGTTTTTATTTTAATTTAATTTTTTTTATTTTGTGCCAGCATAGCAGTGGAATAGTGCTACTATTCTCTGGCATTAATGTACATGAACCACAAAGCATTTAAATGGGTTTTAAATGCTGCAAATGCAAGCATTAAAAACTTATTTAAATGCATTGGAAACTGGCAGAGGCTGTGGCTATACTAATATGGCTCCAATATGGCGGGAGGGGGGTGCATTTCCCTTTGCCCATATTTGCATGTTTCTTTTTTTTTTCCATCATTAGATTTTTATTTTTTTATCAAAAAAACATTTTTGAGGTTCAGAAGAAAAAGCGGAAAGGGGAACGTTTCACATACAGCCATATAAATATACAATGACAATAAAATGAAAACAGCATAAATTGACAAATGGCAATTGTTTAGTTGTGTATCAGCTGAGAAGAGAAACTAAAACAAGGGGGTACGAAAGAAAGAAGAAAAAAAAGAAAGAGAAAGGGGAGGTTACAGAGGAAGGGGAAGAGGGAACACACTCAATTTGTCCTTAATAGCACACTACAGATGTTAACCGCCCAGTGCCTAACAATCTTGTACTGAGACTCTTGATATATTTATAAATGAAGAGGATAGGCTGTATGGGGTCTCTACATACTACAAACACTACATCTATGAAATCAAGACTAACATTTAGTCGGCAGATGGGGTTTCCAACAGGTTTAATATATCTAAATCATAGCAAATCGAACTAGGCACAGATTGTGCATTACTACAATCGTAAATATACATAGTCCAGGGGAGCCACTTTGTTGTATCTGAGGAGGGACTCATTGAATACGGGGTACATATTTGCATGTTTCTATGGACAAGAGTGTGTTTTTCTGGGTTCTGCCAGGAAATAACAATGTTGATCATCCAAGTGGACAACTAAGAACATGTAATATGTAGAATTATAGTTATTTAAAACAAAACAATATTCAGCAACAAGTAAAAAAAATTAAGTTCTGTATCAAACTACAGTACAAATAAAAATTTTGGTGCAATTTTTTTCGACAGAACCATCACAATGTATTGTCTTGAACTAAAATGAGTATAATAAATCTTAATTTGCAGTGGTGCATCTAGCTTGCTGAAATGAGACATAGAGTGCACATGTTTTGAGATATTCTGTATTTTGTAGAAGAGTGCACAGCCTTTTCTGCTCTGAAAATCAAATACATTTTGAATCAGCAGAAAGCTGTCAGATTATCTGGAATCATTCATATACTTATAATAGGACATACTTCACAAACTCCATTTGCATTTTTCCATAGAAGCAAATTTGTTTTCTTGCAAGCCAATGTGTTAAAACTATATATTATTTAATCCAAACAGACATTTAGATTTTTAGCAGACTTTGTGTTTCAAATAAGAAAAAAAACTAAATGGATAAAGCAATTATTCCATTAAATTCTGATATGAAATTCTATAGGAGTTGAATAGGTTATTTCCTCTAAAGACATTATTAGACAATGAACTTATAATTGATTGATGCTATCATCTAATTGATTAATGTGCTTGTCCTAAGAACATATCTAGTAGTGGTGTCACTTCTCACTATGTCAGAGATGAGTAAAAATGATTTAACCACTAAAGTGATCAGATGTGATCAGAAATTAAATCATCCCAACAGAATATGTCCTCTTCTCAATGTGACCTCCATTGTTCCTCCATACATATTTATCCTTCATAACTTTTTTGTGGGTTTTAAAAGAGACAATGTTTCCATTGGTTTCAAATGTTTTTAACATTCTTTGACAACTTCAATCAACTTCATTGTAGTAGGTCTATGCCCATGTGCAATGCCTACAAGTAAAATATATTTATTATTTCTCAAAACAGATAAATGCACAATCAAGAGTTTGAATAGTAAACTAAATATTAATATCTTAGTATTTTAAAATCAATATCAATATAATAATTTATAATTAAATATAAAAGAAGCTTAATAAGTTAGTATTGGTCTTGGGCCTGACCTAGATAATTCTGCTTCTAATAGAAAGTATAATTTCTGGTTTCTTTTTTTTTTCTTTTACTTGTTCCCAGAAGATTATTTTCATAGTACATTATTAAGTAAATAGACTAATAAAAGTGCACAATGGCAAAAAGGAATTTATATATAACACTTTTGTCATTGATTATTCTGGGGAAAAATTTACGCTGTTAAGCTCTAAACTGTAAAGAGTTGGAATCTAATTGATTCCCACTGACACATAAAGAAACAACAGAAAAATATCTTGAAGGTCAATAATAGGAAAATACTAATTACAGGGAACTATTCCTAAATATTCTGTGAATTCAGAGTTTTGCTGTTGGCTTTCTGACCAGTAGGTGGAGACAGAATACCTAAGCTTATGTCTTCTGGGTATTTATGAGGTTTCAATGAATTAAATCCTGGTTCCTAAGCGTATACATTTCCTGCCTCTGTATATATGACTTGTTTTAGGATGTTTGCTCTTTTTAAGATTCTCCTGGCAGTCTACATATCCTGATTTCTATACGCTTTATTAGACCTTTGTCTCTGTAACCTGTTTGTGTCGAATCTTATAGCTGTGTCTGTTATATATACCTATATATTCTACCTACCTCTGGATTATACTTCCATCTACTGACTACCCATGGTAATGCATTGAATGACAAAGTGAGTGGCACTCTCAGACTTCATAATCTCTACCGAATTTTATTATAGATCACTGACCTTTCAGTTGACAACTTTTATCCAGAAGAAAGATGTACCATGCAACTGACGATGATCTATAATAAAATGAACAACAAGTTTTTATATAGCACTATAAGATTACAGAGAATATTTTAAATTTACATCAGTCCCTGCCCCATTGGAGCTACATACAAAGGTCCCTAACACATACATAAACACCCAGATATTATGGTTAATTTAATCAGCAGCCAATTAACCTACCAACATGATTTTGCAGTGTGGGAGGAAACCCATGCAGACACAGGGAGAACATACAAACTCCACACAGATAAGGCCTAGTTCAGGAATTGAACTCATGAAGATACCGTTAACTTCATTAAAATTTCTAAATTTCAATTTTTTTATTTCCTCAAAAGTGTTACAAATAATTAACAAACACACTTACACAGTTTATTATGACATAAATTCGTATTTTAACACTTTTTAAGGCATGGCATGAAATAATGATTTACAGTATATCAAGAACTTCAGGACTGTGAAAAATGTAATTAACATCAATACTCATTGGTAGCAGTGACTAAATAGAATCAAATACAGAAGGAAGTCTATTATGAGTACAGTAAGGACATTGTATTGTGAGAGTCCTACACTTCCAACTTGTGTGATATTCAGTGTTGCTTCTTATTCTTGCTACATTTTATCTGAAAATGCAAATTCTGCTTTAGATCCATGCATTTGATCCATGCGCAGAACAGTTGCTGCTTTTTTTTTGTTTATAAATAGCATTTAGCACTGAACACTGTTTCTAAACAATTGCAGCTGACAGCTTAGTGCTTAGTGCTGTCACTCCTTAGGCTTGCATTAAGAGTCCATTTCCTCTCAGCCTGCCAAAAGAAGCAACAGCACTATTTTTATTATTATTATTATTATTATTATTATTAACGTTTATTTAATAGGCACCACACGGTATCCACAGCGCCGTACAAAAGCAATAGCAAAGGCAATAGTTACATATACAATACAATAATTTACAGAGGATATAAAATATAAATAACGAATACAATACATGTACAATGCAAAAATAAAATACAGTACAAAAATAGGAGAACAATATGTGAGGAAAATAAAGATGCTGGATATGTGTGTAGGAGCAGATGAATAAGGAGAGAGATAGAGAGTAGAGAGAAAAGGTCGGAAGACAGGATAGAGGGATGATGGAGGGAGGAAGACCCTGCTCATAAGAGCTAACATGCTAAGTGAGAGATGGTGAACCAACAGGAGACACAGGGATGGACATGGAGAGGGCAGGTAAGTTTAGGTGGAGGAAGGGTAGGCTAGCCTAAAGAAGTAGGTTTTAAGGGAGCGTTTGAAGGATTGGAGGGTGCTGGATTGTCTGATAGGATGTGGTAAGTTGTTCCAATGGAGAGGGGCAGGCCGGGAGAAGTCTTGGATGCGGGAATGAGAAGTATTTATAAGGTTGTAGTTGAGGCGACGGTCACCATCAGAGCGGAGTGGACGGGAGAGAGTGTGGATGGAGATAAGGGAGGAGAGGTAGGGAGTGGTGGAGGAGGAGGAGAGAGTCTTGTAGATTGTGGTTAGAAGCTTGAAGAGAATTCTGAACTTGAGATTGACAGAGGGGAGGTGGATTACAATTACAGTCATTGATAAATTAGTTACTCATGACTGCCTTACACACACCACTATTATTTCATATACAAAGCCAGGGTTTTGGATAATGTTTTTCAACCACTCCTTGTTGCTTGTACTCCCTGGCAGCATCATACACAGAGCCACAGCTCACTAACAATGTATTGTAGCAGGCGGCTTCAAGCCTGTATCTGAAGCTGGCAGGGGTGAGGCAGGCAGAAGGCTGTGCCATCCAGAATGCAGGGCCGTGGATGGAAACCCAGGTTCAAACCTTTTCTGAAATATTCTTTATATCATCAGTTCTCTGTGACCTCTACTCTCCCTTTTTCTCCAGTGTTCTTCTTCTTTCTTAAATAAACAAAGGGAATAATTATTGGAAAAGAGAGGAGGTGCTTGAATATAGTAAAAGGGCTATATAGAAAAAGTCAATAGTATCTCACCTACATGAGATATAATTCTGTGTATATTGTAATATAAAATGTTGTAGACTGCAACTCTGAGGGACAGAGTCACTTCTCCTAAATAGAAATCTAAGATAACCAAGAAAGAACGCTGGTCAAACACCCATTTTATTATATAAGAAATCTAATTAAAATTGTATGTTGTTACTCCAATTCAGTTATTACAATATAAATATAGATAACACAGCATTTATAAATTAAAATAAAAAAATAAAGTAAAATAGGTATATTCAATGATGGTTTGCAGATATCTGTGTCCTGTGGTGACATCACCCGTATTACAAAAAAAAGATAAATCATTCCAAACACATTCACATAGTTAGGCCACTGGGCACAGCACAATGTTTCCTGTTGAACCCAAGTGACATTGGGGTAAATCCAGAACTACGTTTGCCGTACGTTTATTCGCGTAGTGTATTTTCGTGCACGTAAATTCGTTACACTCCCCTCGGCACACCACTTGAACGTACGTATTTTGTCAAGATACGCTTTCCAAACCCAAACCCTACCTTAACTTTTACCAACGTAACCGCAGTCATACGCACACGTACGTATGGGCTAGACGAATTTACGCTGCTAAGCACGCCCATACTGTACACTTTAAATACAACCCCCCGTCTACTTCACGTATTTCAGACGTATTTTGGACGCACGTAAAATTGGCACGTCCACACATAAGTAATTACGTGACACATACGTGAATGGCCCATACGTTCACAATTACGCTACGCTATTGAGCGTATTTTCTATGGTGCGCATGCGCAGTACTTACAAAAAGATTTTACGTCTCCGCCACGCGTAAATTCGATCCGAAGCGTTGTTCTGGATCAGGCCCATCATTTGGATGCAATATGACAGTAACAGTTAAAAGTTTTCCAGTAATCAGTTGAGGTAAATGAAGTTAATCCTTCAATAAAATATAATCGGTTGGTGCTTACAAAATGAGTGTAAAAAGCTTCCACTTTAGAGTTTGCAAAAGTCTGTTAGGTATAATCAAAATGTTTTAAATAGTGTATAACAAAATCGATAGGTACTCACGGAATCAGAGTTAAGGCACTTCCAATTTCAGATTAAAAGTAAACTGTGCTCTTCTAGAGGTTTTTATTACTAATTCTATTTCTTTAATGGAGAGAACTTTAATTTCACCATTATGTGTTTGATGTTTCCCTCAAAACATCTTCTTCATTACCTTAAACATATTCTTTGTTCAGCTTCTTTTGATCATCTTTTGCTTTATCTTCTTTTTTCTAATGGTCTTTTATCTGACTGTGGTTGCCACTGGCTGCTCTCAGCTCTCTACCATGTCAGCACAGGAAGTGGAAGTGCTTCGTCATTGACACTGGTGTCGGTCCACAGGCTGACTGTATCTCCATTGTTAGTACTGCAATTTTTAAGGAGCATAAGGGCACCTAATACTGGAAACTCTGGAACATGGTGGCATTCACAAGTAGGAGATACCACCCTCTCCTCTGCCCTTGACTATGCCTGCCCCCCTTCCTCCATATCCCTTCGCTACTCTAACCCCCAGCCATGGCACACTCAGGTCACACACTTTCTCAAACAATGCTCCCAAACTAATGAGTGCCTTTGGCACAAATCTCTCTTCCTTGCTGACTTTCTCCACTTTAAATCCATCCTTTCCTCTTACTGCTCTGCCCTTGCCCAAGCATTCAACTTCCATCGCCTCTTTGCCACCTTTAACATTCTCCTCTCCCCGCCCCCGCATTCCATCCCACCCTCTATTTCCGCTTCCAACTTTGCCACCTACTTCTCATAAAAAATTATCTCTATCAGAAATGACATCCCCCCACCCCGCTTCCCCAACTCTCCACCCCGCCCGCCAAACAAACATCATGGGTTTTCTTCTTTCCATCCTACAACAAGCGACAAATTTCACTCCCTAATAATATCCTCACCACCCTCAACCTGCCCTGTGGACCGCAATCCCTCCCATCTTCTCAAGTACCTCTCTCCCACTGCCTGCTCCCAACTAGCCAACCTTTTCAACCTTTCCCTCTTGTCTGGTATCTTGCCTTCCTCTTTCAGGCATGCACTTGTCTCTCCCATTCTCAAAAAAACCTAATCTGGACCCTACCAGCTACGGACATATCCCTTCTCCCTTTTGCCTTCAAACTCCTTGATCGCTTAGTCTACCAACGTTTCATCAGCTACCTCACTGTCAACTTTCTCCTGGTCTCCCTCCATTTTGGTTTCTGGCCCCTTCATTCCAAGACTGCCCTTGCCAAAATGGCAATGATCTGTTATCTGCCAAATCCAAGGTCCATTACTCCATCCTCATCTTGATCTGTCGGCTGCTTTTGACATTGTTGACCATCCTCTTTTGCGTCAAACCCTCAGCTCTCTTGGTCTCAATGACACTGCTCACTCCTAGTTTTCTTTCTATCTCTCTGATCTTGTGTCCCTGTCCACATGGATGGCCAAATGCTTCCATAAGTTGAATATGGACAAACGGAAATCATTGCCCCCCCTCTCCATCACCATAGGCATTGGTGATACCACTGTCTCCTTCTCCCCACAAATTTGCTGCCAAAGTGTCATGATTGACTCCTCACTTTCCTTTATACCACACATCCGTGCCCTCTCTCATTCTTGTCATTTCCACCTAAGCAACACTGCATGCATTCGTGCCTTCCTCACCAATGAAGCTACCAAACCCTCATCCACGCTCTAGTCATATCATGTCTTGACTACTGTAACCTCCCCCTCATTGTTTTCCTACTCACTCATCTTGCCCCCCTTCAATCTGGACTCAATGCTACTTCCAGGATCATCTTCCTCTCACCTTGCTCTAACTCGGCCTCTCCTTTATGTCAAACCCTCCACTGACTTCTGTCCACTTCAGACCGCTCTTTAAACTCCTTTTACTCACCTTTATGGCCCCCACATTGCAGGTCTTCAAGCGCTCGCTCAAAACACGCCAGTTTAGGTTAGCCTACCCCTCCCTTACTTAACATCTTCACTGCATCCTACATCTATCCCTTCTTCTTCCTTCCCCCTTTTCTCCTCTTACACCAGCAGTCCACTTCCTTCCTCCTCCTTGTAAGTTTATCGCTCCCAGGGCCCTCCATCCTAGTGTTTTTCTCACCACTACCGTTCCCCTCTCACTACGTACCCTCTTGTCTCCTTCTGCTACCCTTAAAATGGCCCCACCTGGCGGCTCCCTCTCAATCTCTTACTTCGCTCTATCCCATCCTGCCTGATCTGCCAAGCTTAACACCTTGCATTTTGCCTTATTGTCTGTACTTGCTTCACTATATTGTACTTTTGTGATATTTTTATATTTATATAGTATTTTATTATGTAATATGCTGCCCTACCCTGTATGTCTGTGCTGTATTTTGTTGCTGTATTTTGTACGTCGCACAACTTGTGGCACCTAATAAATGATAATAATAATACCCCACACAGTCGCCCAACTAAACCATGTTTCGGATCAGCCCTTGCCCGAATTTGAATTAAATTTTCCGTTTGCCCTGAACTCTGTACTGAGCATATTTACATCTATGTTAAGAGATCAGTCATAAGTAACATCCAACCATGTTACACAGTCCTGAAAAATCTTGTTAAGACATGTTAATAAGATACTGTAGAAAAACACAGCAGGAGGTAATAACATATAACTCGGCTATACAAATTAAAATGGTTTACTTTCTCATGTAAATACTCATCACCTCTAATTATAAAATATGTGTAGACTGATATTCATTTAACACCACAAATGATTAATGCATGAGTACACAAAACTGTAAGCTGTGTAATCTTTAGCTTTGGGAAATGCTTATGTTTATTCCTCTTACTAAATATAAGACTATGTGAAATTGTTATTGTGGATAGAGATTATGTATACAGAAATCTTAAAAACACAGTCTACAGTAAAAAATAAAGAAAAGCTATTGCATATTTTTTTTAAAACACCAGGGATCTAAACTTGAAGTACTCAACAATATCTTAAAGCTATGCAGTATTTATGAGAACTGAAATTCTGCCAATATGTTTATAACATTTTGCCAGCAAAAGTCAGACATATACAAGCTTATCAGTTTATGTAAATCTATATTAATAAACTCTCACCAATGTGTTCTTTTCTGTATCTTGCTCTGTCAGATGCTTAAATATATGCCTCTGCATTCTTCAGTAGATGTGGATGGTAACAAGAGGGATTTAATACATGGGCTTAAGGACATAGTTGTCTTTCTTGCATTGCATCTCTCCTATCTGATGAACGTGACACATCTGATCATTTTAAATGTAAATTTACAGCATGTCTGTCAACTTTCTTTAAAGAATCACCAGAGAGGAATAAAAGAGAGCAAGAAAAGAAAATTGAACTCTATGGTATAGATATCCTCTAATGGATTGTATTTTTTTCTGAATTCCTTTCCTGGTTTAAATTTAATTTGCATAATAATATTGGACCAGCATAAAATGATTGAAAGTCAATGGTAAATTCAGGTTGCCTTCAGTTCAATTTATAATAACCAGTTCAATCACTCAGAAAAATAGAAGATATTGTAAGGTGTAGAAAATCTGCATTGGCAGCCATTAAATAGCAATTTTAACCATAAATGTGTATGGCCCTTATTTTTAAATCCTTACTGCTTTGTTGTACTTTATCATATGGTGCCACTTGCTTTGTTCAAAGTGTCATGTAGAAGTTTGGAAAACAAACAATGTGTAACATGTGCTATGTACAAAATGACATAAAAGTGCCATTGTTGATGATCCAGCACATGACTGGGGTCAAAGTATTGACTTAAACTATGGTATTCTTTTTACAATTTTTCCCTAATCCTTTAAATCCATAACTCCCAGTGGATGGGGAGCAATGTGAGAGTAACCCAACCATACGTCTATTGCTTCATATAGGATATCAGAATACAATAGTTTTTCCTTTTTTTCCCTATAACAACACCCCAGGATTCCACTAGAGCGCTTTTTCCACACACTTTGTATTTCTTATTAATCTATGGCCCGTTCTGTATTACATTTCAATGGTCACCTTGAGTTTGTATGCACAATACAATATGAACGTACATTTCACATCTTTGTAAGATTAATTAGACTTCATTCTTCCTTTTACAAAGGTTTTATTTGCATCTGAGAACTATAACTTGCATAGTTAATTCAAAAGGGTGATAAGGATCTATGCTTTTTAATATCTTCAATATTTTTTCACTTAATAGTGCACCTTGATGGGTCAAACTGAAATACAGTAATGGTGACAAAATGTTTATGATTCTATTTATAACTTATCATAAAACTCAGTTTTTCTATTAATCTTGAGCTTATATGGAAAATAATTTCTAAATTAATAAAATGCATTTCTTCCCAAATTAAATAGCTTTTTATGTTGCATTTATTATGTTTCATATTATTACCATTAAAATGATTATTATAAAGTAAGGCTTAACATACTTGAAGCTAAACCCTATATTCTTATAACAAGCAAAATAATCTACAATGAAAAATTACCTGGAAAAAAGCCAGTGTATAAATCTATAGCGTATTCATGTGTTAACAGTACTCCTCTTAATTACAACAATTATGTTTAAGGGTCTAATTTCTCGATTGTCATTACTGAAGGTTTTTTGAAGGCAGCTTAGGTCTGTTATTATTCCCTATGTGTGGTTGTAAAACCATTGCTTACTTTGCAGAAGTTAGATATACTGCAGAAGCCAAGAAGTACAGTATAATACAATGCTGTGGGGTCACACAAATGTTTCTTTTTTTTGCCTGCTGTCTTAGGCATTATGGAACTGATTCACACTTAAGAACACGTTAGGTTCTTAAATATAGGCAACTAATAGCAAGGCAGCTCCTTCGGCACGCCCCCAGTTTTCAGGTTCTTATGTGACTTACGAGTTCCATAGGGCTCCCTTAACTGTAGGTTCGCATTTGAATGCGTAGGGCATCTAGTTAGGAACGTAACTGCATAACCGCACCTTCATTTGGTCATTTAAATGCCTCTCCAGCCAAATCTTCGTATCTGCCGAGTTAATTATTCACGGAACGGCCCTTTTTGCGTATGTTACTACGAACCTAGAGATTTTAAGTTCCTAGTGTATAAGCAGGTCCTGTATCTCTATTTTCTATAGAGAGTAGGGTTTGTTTTTGAGAGATTCTCTTGCAAAAACAATACTAAGACATGCAAAACCGATGCAAATATATAAAAGTGATATTGCCAAAATATATGAAAAAGGGTTTTTATTATTTGTGTAGGTTTTTATTTCTGGTTTTCAATAAAATATTTTTCCAAATTTTCAATATATTGGGCCAACTGTATTACTGTTTTTAAAAACCAATCAATGGTTTGTTAAATGTAAAACTATGTTAATTCGGAAGGATATATTATAAGTAATATTTTAAGACTGCTTGAATAAGGTGAGGAATCTTGTAAAGTTGCTTCTTGGCAATTCTTGGTAATAATGTGTGTTTATGCAAGTATTATGTTTCATGCAATAATAATGATGATGATGATGATGATGATAAACTTCATGTAAAATATTTCTTAATGCTTTTAAATACAATTTAAAATATCTGTAATGGAAAGTTTATGAGGATTGTAAAAAGAATTAAAAATAATAATGAATATGTATTAAAATAATAATAAAACTATTTTAAAGGTTTAATCATTTTATTTTGATGTGGCCATTATCATCAAAATTGAATGAACCGTATTTACAAATTATGTATCGCCATGTTAAACAGTTTTTTCCATGGCAATCGATGCTGACCACGCATGTCCCTTCCAACCCATTCTTATCAAAGCATGGTAGCACGTTGTTATATTTAAATAGTGTCGGAGCAGAGTTTTGCACTGTAATGAGCACAGTGCATACTTAAATCTGAATCCGGCCAATAGACCTTAAATACTGTTTTATCTTTAATCTCTAAATTTGAGTAGAGTTAAGAAACATTAACTCTTAAGCTTTATTCTGTTTGCACAGTTTCAATTTGCCACCCCTCACATTGAAACATGGCTTTGTAAAGATGTACACTTGTACATTGCCTTACTTTGGATCACCCCAACTATGTGCAGACACTTTTTTTTAAAAATAATTAGGTTTTGGAAATTACTAATTACTCATTAAAATTTTTAAAGAAAGACAATATACAAAACGGCTGAAACTCTGATTACCGTCATTGAGCGACAAGAACGCCTGCAGTGCTACTGTCTGCACAGTGAATCCCCCAGGTAATCTCACCCTGATGCCAACTGACCTATGACTGTCTGGAATTATGGTGAGAAACCCCAATGGTGCTGGTGCCCATCTCTATGATCTCTCCAGCTTGGGCCTGTAAAGCTTAGTGATGGTATCCAAAACATCGAGGGAAGCCCACACCACTCATCACCAGGTTTTATGTTGGCATCAGTCTTGTAAAGGATTTTTTTTTATTTAACGCTTATTTATTGCTTATTAACAGCTAATGCTTATAACCAGGCAGATAACCTGTTTAGTGTTTTAATAGATAGTTATATAAATCCCAAGAATTTATTATACAGCGTGTATTCACAATATCATACATTTTGGTGAATCAACTTGCAATAAAATATTGATATATCGGTTGTTCTTTAGGGAGATTTGAAATGTGTGTGCCCAGATTTACTGGTGTTAAGTGTTACATTGTAAAACAGGAGGCCATTGAATACCCTAGCACCAGCCCACCCCCTCAAATCATTTTCTCATTGACATTCATTTAAGTAACAGAGAAATTACAAATTTAGAAATGCAGAGATGACACAATGTGGATGTTGTACACAGTAAACTCCCATAAACTAACTCTGTGTATTAGCTACACAAATTACTATTTACTATTAAAATAAGAGACTATTAAGATACATTTTGTAAAATAACTCAGAAGCTAGATGAGAAATAGTTAATCTTAATATAATTGTATGCATCTAATTTTAAAAGGACAGTTGAACTCTAATCAAGTATTCTATTAATAACAAGCATGACACCCATTGTATAGTTAATGATTTTAGCTTTAATTTTTCCTTTGTAATCAAATGATATGAGACAGAGACAGTTTGACAGGTATAATTTTACATATACACAGACCCTTTGTTAAAATGCTTTATTGTCACAGCAATTGATTACAATTCTGTAAAGGCAGTTTTTCAAATAAAAACCTGTGTAGCTTGAAGCTTACAAATTCGATCTATTTGGTTGTCGTTAGTTTAATTGCCATTGCTCCTATTTGCAGCAATTAACTTTGGTTTACTTAGTATATTAATTATAATTGCAGCAGGATTGCTATGTTATCATTTACAAAAGTCAAAATGTATCTACAATTTAGTTTGATAAATTAAGGTAAAAAGTAATCCCAGCAAAAAATGAATGCATCATAGCAATAAAAAACAAATAATGATAATCCTACAGTCATTAAGTAGTTAAAAATTCACATAATATATATGTTTACTACAGCTAGTATCTTTCATTTACCCAAACCTATTGATGTGTCATACACTTAGGCTGGCCATACACTGGGACGATTATTGATCCCAGCAGAGGGTGGCCCAATAAATGGGACCATTTCTCGCCAGGGAAAGTTCCCATTATCGGCACCATACACCTCCCGTGCTGGGACTGACACACAGCATGGCTCCTGCTCCAAACAGCATGGCTTCGGCTGATCCCTGTCTTTACTACTCCCTGCACTGGCTGCTGCTGCAGATCTATGTGTTATGCTGCTCAGACACCTTTGAAGTATACTTTAAAGGTGTCAGAGGAGCATAATACATAGATCTGCTGCACTGTGGAGGGTGGGAATAAGGAGCCATTCAGTAAGCTGATTGGCTCCCTTCAATTATCGGGCGCTAGTGACGATTTAAATCAAGCAAGTTAAAAGATCCAATAATCATACCAGAGCATTACTGGTGCATTTATTGGATGTTTTAAAAATTGATTCTGGCCACTAACTAGAGCGATTTTTGGCCCATTTCATGATAATTGAAGGATCGGACCAATTATTGCTCAAGCGTTTGGCCAGCTTGAGAAGTTTGAGAAGCACCTCTGTAATCTTATTATTGTATACACTACACTTTACTACATAACAGAAATAAATAGTTTTTGGAATATTAAAAATAACAAAACTTATGTACCATAATATATATATATATATTATGTACCATTAATATATATATAGCCAGCACACCATTTGAATATTACCAAAAAGTATATTTAGTGATCAAATTGCACCAAAAAATGCACCATTATGAGAGAGAAAAAAAAGAAGCCACATAAGCTATAAAAAGCCAAAGAGTTCTGTCCAAATAAATGAGGGAGACATCTCATTATCCAGTAAAGCATTAATTATTTCGCCCACCTAGGTGACGTCATCGGGCCTATGGCAGAGTCAGTCCGGCGCTACAACTGGAGACCCACGGCACACAAAGAGATGACAATGCATTCACCTGTGGAATAAATTCAAAATATCTAGTTCATCAACATCAAAAACATATTGATCTTTACAACAGTATCCAAATACTGGATAAGACACAGGAAATCAAAGAAAACACGTTAGGCTAATTTCATTATTGAGTCCCAAAGGAGTCAGAGCTTTAAGATTATAAATGAACTCGCTCTCCTTGCGCAATAAATTTAACTCCCTATCACCTCCCCTTCTCAAGGGGGGCACTTTATATATGGGCATAAAAGAAAAATCAGTCATTTTATGGTTCTTCAAAGCAAAATGTTTAGCGATAGGAGGCGTTTTTTGATCTACACTGGTAAAAGCCTTCTTAATAGAAGACCGGTGCATAGCTATTCTGTCTGTTAATCTACAAATAGTTTTTCCCAATAAAAGGGCATGTGCACATAATCACATACACTACATATCGACTATCGCAAGTCAAGCGCTGTTGAATATATATACACGGATTTATGTTGGGATGTGTGAACTGCATCCCTGTCTTAAGGAATTTGCAGTTTACACATCCCCCGCATTTAAAGACTCCATGTCTCAATGATAGCCAATTATTAGCTGAAACAGGTAGAACATCATTTTTTACAAGCTTATCCCTAAAATGTTCGTTGCGTTTAAAGCAGAATAAAGGAGGATTCTGTAATTTTCTGCCAATACGTGGATCTGTAGCCACAATATACCAATGTTTCAATACCGTCCTTTGTATTACTCTGGACATAGTTGAATAGGTAGTAGATAACACTATCCGTTTTTCTGTATTGTCAGTCTTGGAACTATTCAAAAGTTCTTGTCTATTCAAGTTGTGACAGCTTTTAATAGCCTGGTCGATTTCAGATTTTCTATATCCCCGGGCTAAAAATCTATTGCCCATATCCTGGAGATCTAGAGAGAGAGTAGACTTGTTGGAAGTAGTACGAACTACCTGGACCAATTGGGAGAAGGGAAGTCCATTTTTTAATGGTTGAGGTTGGAAACTACTAGCTAAAAGCAAGGTATTTTTATCTATAGATTTCCTGTAGAGCTGTGTGTCAAATCCAGTATCATTTTGTAAAATATAGACATCAAGATAATTAATTTTATCCCAATCATATTCCATAGTGAACCCGATCTTAGAGTCCCTGGTATTAAGAAATTCCAAAAACATCTTCTATTCCAATACTGTGCCAGTCCTTAAGAAAAAAATTTCATCAATGAATCTAACAAAAAATAAAATGTGAGATGAGAAAAAACAATTCAAAATATACTGTAACTCATAATGGTCCATAAATAAATTAGCATACGATGGGGCCATGTTCGACCCCATCGCAGAACCTTGTGACTGTAAATAAAAAGAATGTTGAAACAAAAAATAATTTTTAGTCAAAATAAATTCAATCAAAGAAAGCAAAAATTCAATGGGAGGTCCATCATAATGCTGCGATGTATTAATGAGTTTTCGGATTGCCTCAAGTCCCTCAGAATGGGAGATATTAGTATACAAAGGTGACTAAAAGAAATTTGGTCACTGGCTTTTGGACCTGGCTCAATTTAAGTAGAAAATCATTGGTGTCTTTGATATACATAGATGTCTTCTGAACAGTGGGTTGCAATAAAAAGTCAACATATTGGGAAATTGGTTGGCACAGGGAGCCCATAGAGGAGATTATGGGTCTCTCCGGTGGATTATCTAAAGATTTATGTACTTTCGGCAGTATATATATTAAAGGGACCTTAGGATGTTCCTGTTTCAAAAATTTAACCGTTTCCTCTGTCAACCAGCCATTAACCAAGGATAGATCTAATAAAGAATCCAATTTCCTCTTGTATGTGTCAGTAGTATCATATGTGAGGGCTCTATAACAAGTTATATCCAATAGTTGTCTCAAGATTTCATTAACATACCATTCCTTATCCAAAATGACAATAGAGCCACCCTTGTCAGAAGGGCGAATCAAAATCATATCATTTTTCTGTAGAGATTCAATGGCTTTTCTTTCTGTAATAGATAGGTTAGAGTGTACAATTTTACCTTTATGCCAATATGTTCCAGATGTCCCACTTAATCAATCGTATGAACGTTTCTATAGAAGAATTATTCATCGCAGGTTCAAACTTAGACCTAGATCTAAAACTTTGCATGTTATTTGAGGGTAAATCCTTATCTGCAAAAAAATCACATAATTTAAGTTGCCTCTGAAACTTGTTTAATTCAACCTCCACATCATTTTTTTTTTGATCTATACGTTTGGACAAAAGAAAGTCCCTTGTGTAATACATTAATTTCATCAGGCGTCGGAGTATATTTTGATATATTGTATATGACTACCTCTTGCGATTTGAATATCCTCTTTTGTTTCGACTTATACTTCCTTCCGCCTTTTTCTAGTTGGTTTTGTGATAGTTTGCTGTGGGTATCCATCCTTTCTCTTAAAAAAGGGATGCCACGAGTATTAGATTTTTCCATTCCATCAGAATCGCTTTGTGAGGTGAAAGAGTCTAAATCTGTGAAAGAGCGATCTCTCGTCCTCTGTTTGTAAGGTCTAGGTGTGAACCTGTTACGTGGCTGTGACGGGTTATTTAACCAAAAGTACACTCTATCATCTTTATAATCATCTTTAACAGTCTTATACTTCTTTTTCTTAAAGACCAACAAGTCCGACTCAAAATGTTGTACAGATTGTTCCAATTTTAAAAGCCAATCTACAGATTTATCAGCATGTAATGTAGGCAAGTTTTGAGTTTCCAAATGTACAATCTCCTTATTCAACAGTTCCATATCACAATTGACTTTTTCCACTACCAAGGTAATCAAATTAAGAGAACATTTATTAAGAATCTGACACCAATTATGGCAAAAAGATTTATCGTTTCTCCCAATGGTGGGCTGATTTTTTATACGAAGCCCCCTGGGGATAATCCCCTCCTTATGGTACTGCGATAATGTCAAGCCATGCATCTTTAATTCAATATATCTTTTCTTCAATTTCATAATGGGCCTGATCCAGAACAACGCTTCGGAGCGAATTTACACGTGGCGGACACATAAAATCACCCTTTGGTAAGTACTGCGCATGCGCGCCATAGAAAATACGCTCCGTAACTTAGCGTAATTATGAACGTATGGGCCATTCACGTATGTGTCACGTAAATACTTACATGTGGGCGTGCCAATTTTACGTGTGTCAAAAATACGTCTGAAATATGTGAAGTAGGCGGTGGGTGGTATTTAAAGTGTACAGTATGGGCGTGCTTAGCTGCGT
Source organism: Limnodynastes dumerilii (assembly GCA_011038615.1). Taxonomy (NCBI): domain Eukaryota; kingdom Metazoa; phylum Chordata; class Amphibia; order Anura; family Limnodynastidae; genus Limnodynastes; species Limnodynastes dumerilii. The sequence goes on along the minus strand of WWET01001414.1, from coordinate 74,188 downwards.
AAATTCGTCTAGCCCATACGTACGTGTGCGTATGACTGCGGTTATGTTGGAAAAAGTTAAGGTAGGGTTTGGAAAGCGTATCTTGACAAAATATGTACGTTCAAGGGGTGTGCCGAGGGGAGTGTAACGAATTTACATGCACGAAAATACGCTACGTGAATAAACGTACGGCAAACGTAGTTCTGGATCTACCCCAATGTCATAAAAAATTTCAACAAGTGTATCGGTATCAAAAGCCAAAGAATCCGTATTAGAGAATAAAATACGTGAACTCTCTTCATTAGAAAAGTGCTTAGTGCCTATGATATTCACATTTCCAATAGAACTATCCATTATATAAAAAAATCAGGATTGCAGTGCTATCAACATT
>WWET01001414.1:60738-71857 GCA_011038615.1 Limnodynastes dumerilii | reverse complement strand
AATCAACACGTTTTCAAATCATGTTATATACACTTAAAAAACATTTCAAAAATTTGAAAATATCTCTCACAAGAGACTGCTAAAACTCTCATTCATGCACTAATTATCTCCTGCATTGATTACTGCAATGCCCTTCTTATTGGACTCCCACAATATAAAATTACCCCTCTACAGTCTATATTGCATGCAGTAACAAGACTGATCTTCCTTGCAAAATGCTCAACTACAGCTACTCCACTCTGTCAGTCTCTATATTGGCTGCCTGTAACCTACAGAATCAAATACAAAATCCTCTTGCTAACCTATAAAGCCATAAGCAATACTGCACCTGCATACATATCCTCACTTGTCTCAAGATATAGCCCAGCACATTCTCTCAGATCATCACAAGATTTACAACTCACTTCTGCACTTCATAAATGCTCTGATTCACGGTTGTAGGACTTCTCCCGGGCTGCACCCACTCTCTGGAATAACCTTCCTCGCCCATTAAGACTATCCTCTACTCTACAAACTTTCAAGTGTTCCCTTAAAACTCATCTCTTCAGACAAGCTTATCAAATTCTATAACCTCCCTAAGAATAAAGTACCATATTAAAAACCACTTCTGCCATTTAATACATTATTAATACAAACCTGCACACTCTCTTTCTTTTCTACAACTCCCTCATATCTGCTACTAACACTGCTGTGAGGCTGGATCATACAAAGCACTGACAGCACTTTTGCCCAACACCCTGGCTGGTCCATTGTGTGATATATAGCACTTACCCTTAAGTATCAAACCCACTGTCCTATAGAGTATAAGATTGTTAAATTGTAAAGCGCTATGTAATCTGTGGGCGCTATATAAAAACCTGTTAGTTATTAAATAAATAAATAAATACTCTAAACTTTCAAGCGCTTCCTTAAAGCTCACCTTTTCAGACAAGATTACCGAACTTCTCAACCTACTTCTTAACATTTGTCTACCAATTTAAAACTACTTTGCTATGCAGTTTTCCTTTCTGTTATATAACACAAACTTGAACTTAAAAATGGTACAGTACTATGTAATATGACTTTGATATATAAAAACCTGATAATAAATAATAAATTAAATATGTTTCCAAAGTATTTTTAAATTAACCCTTACTTGTTCCAATGCATCTCTTACTTGCACTCTCACATTTTTAAACCACTGCTTTTATCAAAGTTCTGGTCTTTTCCCAAGTTATCTTATGATAATGACACGTATTATGTACAGACCTGCAATACAGTTATAAACACACATTGTTTTCATGAAATTTCTTTAGCAGCATTTCATTCAAGTTCATTCATTCATTTGGTTGGCATATAAAACTTGAATAATTTAAGATACATCATTTTCAACAATGTTTTAAATAATGTTTAAAAATATAAAAAATGCATACATGATGTCCCTCATCCCCTCCAAATGCTCATCAGTAGTGCTTGCAATCCTGTTGCTGGGTTGTGCTGTGTTAACTTTAATTTTATGTCAACCAGTGCTAGGCTTTTAAGCTCTAGTGCATTTATTTTTTTGTTTTATGATTGCTGTCCTTTAGAAATTCTCCCTATATGATTATTAAAAATAGTTTCTATTACATCATTTATCAAGAGTCAAATAACAGCAAGCAAAATAGTATAATATTAGTTTAGGGTTTATTATATACATATTCTTTTATATTACATACAACTTGTTGAACTCAATGATATTTATAAAAACAACAAAATCAGGATTAGAGTTCTAAAATAAAACAATACCAATGAGTCTGCATGACTGAAATGCTGAGTCTTGGTCAAACAGGCACATTGATATCACTGACTGTCAGACCCTCTCAGTGACAGCTAGTAATATTCTATGTGCTTTCATGACAGAGAATGACATTTCAGTACTTTATTATTACCATTTATTATAGTGCCACCGCAGAACTATAGAGAGAACAGATAATATTTGTCATTCACTTTAATCTCTGTCCCATTGGAGCTACAATCTAGCACACACACACACACACACACACACATACATACATACATACATACATACATACATACATACATACATACATACATACACAGAAGAGTGAGAACTGGTGCAGCTAGAGGAAACTCATGCAGACAAGGGGAGAACATACAGGCCCTGATTCACACCTTAGAAGCTTCAGTTTCTTAGGTCCGTAATTTTGCATGCGCAGTAGTACATTTACGCAATCTACGTACCAGTTAGGTAGGTTAGATTGCCTCCATGCGGTCTTAAAAGACCACACGGAGTAATTTTAAAAAAAAGAGACGTACTTATGCCGCCTCAGGGAGTGTTTAGTTAGAAGTGGGAGGGGGGGGAGGATTTAGATGAGCCGTGCTTATGCCGCCTCAGGGAGTGTTTAGTTAGAAGTGGGAGGGGGGGAGGATTTAGATGAGCCGGGGAGGGCAGGGGGAGGTTGGGAGAGGAAGGAAACTACGCATGGTAAGATAAGGTAGCCCTATGGCACTCTTAAGTGCCATAAGGTACCGAAAAATGGGGGGTAGGTTAGGGGCTGAATGGTTTTGTCCACACCTAACTCACTCTTAAGTGTGAATACAGTCCACAAACTCCAAATGGATAAGGCCTTATGAGGTTTTCTAAGGTGCATTTATTTCACTGGCTGTTATTTCCTCTTACTGACTCAGCATCACTGAAACATGAGGAGAGGCGACTAGAGAAAACATTTAAGCGGCAAATAAAGTAAACAGTGGGGATAAAGTTGAGAACAATGAGGAGGGAACACTGGAGTGAGCAGTGGGGAGAGGCAACAATAGAAAACATTGAGAAGATACAGATTGAGAAAAAAGAATGCAAAGGTGACAGGAGAGAACAATGTAGAGAAGTGGAGAGAGAGAACACTGCAGAGAACTGTGTGGATAAGCAGCTTTAGAGAACAGTGTGGTGATATGGCTGGAGAGAACAGTGAGAGAAGTGACTAGAGACAATAGTATGGAGAGATGACTGGAGAGAATAGTGAGGAGAGGCAGCTTGAGAGAACAGTAGATAGGTGGCTCAAGAAAACAGTGAGGAGTTGGAGAGATTAGGGTTTAGAGGCGGCTGAGAAAAACAATGGATGTGGCTGGAGAGAACAGTGGATAGAGGTGACTGGAGAGAACATTGCATAGAGACGACTAGAGTGCACAGTGTGAATAAGGGATATAAGAGAATAGTGAGAAAAGGGGGCTCAAAAGAAGTGGTGAAATAGAAGAGAAGACAGGGGGGAGGATGCTGGACACAAGTGGAAGAAATGGACAGGGGGTACTGGGCAGATGTGGGTAAACTGTCTCCATTTATCTTGGATCCCTGCTTTATACCAACCATGTTGCTCATGTTATGGTGTTGTTATTGCAATTTTGATGTGGACTTTACATGATTTTTTGAAAACTCCCTGTGGATTACCTACACGTAAATATTACTCCTGTGGACTCATTTGGACTCTCTGGCATTACCAACCACCTTTGACAGACACATCGGGCCAGATCCAGACCTAAGTTCTGTTACGTACGAACGTGTAGCGTATTTACACTATTGTAATCTGAGTTATGTTGCGTAACATCTGGCGCGCGCATGCGCAGTACATACAAAAAGGCGATTTTACAACAGTGGCTAGCGTAAATACGCGTGCGTACTGAAGTCTGGAACTGGCCCATTGTGTTTCTGACATTCGCCTGTTTCCCCTATTCTCTTCATTCCCCGCATACTCCTGTGCTGCATATCCTGTTTCATCTGTGTCATACTGCAATAAACCTTACCAGTTTCCGAGCTACTCTGTTGTGTTGTCACAACATTCATAACAATTAGCTTAATAATTGTACTGGTTGGCTATGGTAATATGTAAGATGTTCACTCGATGCTTCATTTTATCATTTCTAAACAGAACTGCAACATTCCAGGAACTGGCCAAGCAACAACTTGGACACCAGCAGCGTCACCAGGTAGTCAAATCTGTAGCAACAGATAGGAGAGGTGTGGACAATGATGTGGGACATTTTGGTCTCAGGACAATATTGTGTCTCATCTGATAAATGATGCATAAGCCCCATAATAAGCCTGTACTTTTACTCCATCTTCAAAAACTAAATACACAGCTATTTTAAAACTTTTAAATAACCTGATTCTGTTTAACTGTAAGTAAAAAGGACTTAAATGTATCTTTTTATCTAAAAATTCCATTGACAGCTCAACAAATGCCTAAAAGTATTTATGTAAAATAAAAGTCATGAAGGAGCTAATTTAAAATTAAAAGGTGCCAGTAAACTTTTATTATTAAAATTTCCTTGCTTAAATTCAGTATAAACTATTTTTTCCCTAAAGATGTCACTTTTCTTGTTAGTGAGGTTATGTCCCAGACAGACCAATTATTTCAGCAAGATGCAAGTAGGATTAGCCGTGATGTTAAGGATATATGAATTGTAAGAAAGGTCAGTACTATTGGAGGAAAAAGAAATGTATGAAATATAACATTTTGATTGACTGACTATTTCTGCCATGTATGTATAAAATATGTATATAAATAACTTACTGGTCTTATAGTTATAGGGGAAGTTGACCACATATTTTGGAGAGAGATTTTGGAGATATTTATACAGTGAATAAAAATTATTGTGCTCTCTCTTTCTGCCAAAAAAAATACTTGTATGTAGTGGGCAATGGGTGAATGACAACAAACACTGTTTGAACTGAAGTTTATATTGTTTTATAATGAGCCTGATCCATGCTGAAACATGAAAAAAAAATAATCATGCATTTGGGAAAACCCCAAACAAATTCTGTTTTTTATTTAGGTATTTTATAAATGATCCAGATACAGATATAATGTTATTATGACTCTGTACAATGAATATGTATAGAAAAATAACAGACAAGAATTAGCCAAAACATTCTTTTCCCCAGCAGGGTTAGTTCAGTACAATGGATATGTTTGTTATGCATCTTTCAGGTATTTTGTCTTAATTGAGTATACAAATGTACTAAAAATATAGGACCAGATCCTGTGACTTCCATTGATGCTGGTTCCCTGCAGGATTTCGCTTTCCATGTAGACAAGGGGAGGTTACAACCATCACTTGCAAGGCCTTCCAATCTCTGACACCTACCTTAAGATATCCAATCTGTAGTCACTTAAAATGGGGACAGATCAGTAGAATGGATACGATGGAGTGCACTTAGCATGCCTTTCTGTAAAAGTTAAATACATCCCCACTTCCACTAGCATAAACCCTGTCCTGTCCTGCACCACCGCAGAGACACAAGCAGTAATAAAGTGTGGATCCTTTGAATCAAGATCCACTTTGAAAGCGCAGCATGTGCACAGGTGTTACAAAATGCAGGCTCTTTCCTATATCAGATATTTATTCTATTGTCATAACTTTTAAAATGTTAAACTTTTTAAAATTTTGCTTGAAAATAATTTCTTTCTTTCTTTCTTTCTTTCTTTCTTTCTTTCTTTCTTTCTTTCTTTCTTTCTTTCTTTCTTTCTTTCTTTCTTTCTTTCTTTCTTTCTCTTTCTTTCGTTTTCTTTTTAACTATTTCCCCTTTCCACCTTCCCAGCATATTATCACACCAACATTCATATACCTCTGACATGTGACTTCCTTCCTCTCTGATACCAAACCATTAGCACCTACAGTATAAGACTTTTCAAATGCTCTCCCCTCACAAAACCACCTCTTAAACTTGGTCTCTATGTACTCTTCTACTTAGGTCCTCCTTTAAACTCCTCCTCTCTTAAAACAATATTTGGCTCCTGCCTAGTGTTTTCCTGCTGCTGCACATGTACAGTGTGGATTTCTTCACACACAGTTTTCATATGATCAAACACTCTCATGTCATTGCCTTATTTCACCTTATGTTTTATGAGTGTCCCTTTTCCTCAAATATTCAACAATATTGTTTAATTCAAAGTAATTATAAAATAATAATAATAATAATAATAATAATAATAATAATAATAATAATAATAATTCTATGTTGAATAATCTTAATGGCCCTATTTAGTTATATATTTTTTTTAAAGATTATGATACTATTTTTCTTTTTCTTCCTAGCAAAATAACATATTACAGTTTGAATAAAAGGTCATCCCATTGTGTCACCGTTTGATTCAGTATCTTTGCCCTTCCCCAGTCTGTTTGCACTTTCAGTCTCTTGACAAGCTGCTTATTTTTCTAACAGACTTGCTCAGCAGTCCTTTGATAGAATAACAATTCAAATGCTTAAAAAAAAAATATTCTTTGGGGATGAGTGCATTCTGCTCTTATTTTCTTCAATAGCTAGGATGAGATCATTCTGTATAAATGGCACACACAGATTCCTATTTTTGTTCATCATATATAGAGCATATGTTATATTTTATGTAATTTTTAAAAAGTGAATTTACTTTTAAATTTAAATAAAGTTAGATGTTTGTCATGTTTAAAGCAGAAGTTATAATATCTTAATATGTAAATTAAATGTAAGATTATCTAGATCCAAACATAAATTGAGCTAAACCACCTTTTTCTTTTTCTTATCCTTCTTTGTTACGGGTCCCCGGGAAACCGTACACCAGCAACTTGTGCTAGGTTTTTACTAGAGCCCCTATTGAAGGGCTTAGTCTTGTGTGACTGGCACCCAGCAGATCGCAGCCCCCAGTGACAGCCACTGGAGGTAACCTATAGTCCACATACAGACAGAGGTGCAGATAGCCAGGAGACAAACAATACCAATAGATAAAGTCTGATGGTAACTCTGACTCTGAAATACAACCCACAAAGAATGGAACACACACCCAGGGATGCAACAACAGACTCAGTGAAGTGTGAGATGGAAGACACAATGCTCTACCTAGGTAATGAGTGACACTGAGACAGAGAATCCTGGAGCAGCAAGTCAAGTGGATGCAGCCACACTGCAAACGCTGCACACACCAAATAACAGACAAACACAGACAGACAATAGGGGACTGGGGTGAGTCAAGGAAGGCAGGTGAAAAGGTGACTGAAGGGAGAACAGGAGAAAAAAACATAAATAACCAAAATACAGAGGATCCAAATGCACAAGACACACATGAGCAAGACAGCAGGCAAAATGAAGGAGACAAAACGCTACAACATGCACCGTGCACAATGTAATCCACTCGTGCAGCCAGACACACCCCTAGACTGACTAAGGTGTGTACTGATTGCAGGCTCTGCTGGAGGCAGCTACAGAAAGGCCAGGAAGAAATGTATACAATCACACACTGTCACAATCAGCGCAACAGCGTGTAATGTTTTCTTCTCCTTCTGTTTTTCCTTCTGCTCCTTCTTCTTCTCTTTCTTCTTCCTCTTTTACCAAAAGTGGGCACTTGCTGCTTGCTAAGATTGCATTATAATATATCTATGGAATCCAAAATCTGTTTTATACCAGGTCTTCTGCGATGGAGGTGGGAGGGGGTATATAAATTATACAGTGAGGGCAAGATTCACATAGGCGTGCACAAGCCAGGTCACCACTTGTATCAGCTGCTACTCCACTCTCCACTATTGGTTTCCTGTAATAACTATCCTGACACATGCTGATTGACTGAAATATGATTGTCAGACTGTTAAGATAATTGGCACTTTATGTACAAATTTTTATGAATGGGCAAGAATGCCAATGCCACCCGTCACACAGCCACAAACCTGTTGCATCAACCGGGCAGATGAGTAGGACTCTATGGGGAGTTTTAGGGTTAGGCTGTGGGAAAGGAAGTCTTCAGGTTCGGCTGCAGGTGGGGGAGTCTTAGGGTTAGGCTTCAGGGAGGGAAGTGTTAGGGTCAGGCTGCGGGGAGGGGAGTCTTAGTGTCAGGTTGTGGGTAGGGGACACTTAGGGTTAGGCTAATGGGAAGGGAGTCTTAGGGTCAGGCTGCATGGAGGAGAGGGTTAGGGTAATGGAATGGGAGGGTTAGGGTAAGGATTATAATAAGGGTTAGGGTAGAATAAATACTTACCATTCAGCACAATGACTTTGTTCTTTCCTGGATTGATTGCTTCTCCTCCTCATTGCAGAAGCAATCGATTTGGGAGCCACTCAGCAATTTATAATATGAAACAGCCCTTTAGAAAAAGTACCGTTCATAGCGCCGGCCTAGACCCTGAATGAGTTACCAAGTTAATTAACCCATTTTAAAATATTGGGTGTTAGAAGTTGATCTAATATTAGTTTTCATAGAGTAATGCACATCCATTTTTTTTTTATTTTGCTGTCTGTACATGGAAAATTTGATTACAACTTTAAATATCTTTTTTTTGTGAAATGTCCGAAATTGTTATGAAATATCTCTTAGGTCAGAAAGAAGCAAATCAAACAACTGTGATGGGGGCTATACCTTGAAGCTGACCCTAAGCTCTATGCGGCATGATGAGATTGAAAGTGTCAGGTACCAGGGCACAAACCAGGGTGCTATGTATTATGCAATTTTGCATACACTACATGTAAACATACTGTATGTTCTGAAATCATTTCTTAAAATATTTTATCTGCATACATTCTATAATCATAAAAAACATGAAATATAAAACTGTGCACTCATTTACAAAGAGATAAAAAGACCCATAATGAAACATTGCAGAAATACATTTATTGTGCTTAGTTAGGTGGTTCATTGTAACAGGTGAGCAATGGAACACTATTTTCCAGTAATTATTGCTAACGTCAGCAATGTCTTCAGACTGCTATTTCCTACAGCCAAGGCTGTATCTGTAGCAAAGGACGGCCTTATGAAGTTTGAATCAAACATAGTGAATTCAGAGTACTCCAGGTACAATCAATTCCAGACAAGACATTGGGTGTGCATTTTTATATGACCTTGGTCTATATGTAAGAAAATACCAAAATCTGGTTAATGCGCATAATGGAGGTAAGAATCACATTTTTTTTATCACCCTGTTACATTAATCAAGGTAATGCTGGCTATAAGTAATGTTGTCAGCTGGACAACCAACCATTTCCCTAATCCATACTCTAATACTCTTCTTCCATGACCCTAACCCTAACCCTCCCTTCCCTGCCACCTGACCCTAAGACTCTCCTTCCCTGCAGCCTAAACCTAGACTCCCCTCCCCACAGACTGATCCTAACTCTTCTCTTCCATGACCCTAACCCTCCCTTCCCCAGAGCCTAACCCTCCCCCAGACCCTAAAAGTCCCTGGTTAATCACCAACACCTGCGCAAGGTGGCAGGTGTTGGTGGGTGCGATGGGTTCGCTGGACGGTGGGTTCCAAAAAGTAATAAAAAAAATAAACATTTCTAAAATGGCTTTTTATTGAAATAGAGAAAGCCAAAAAAGAACTTTCAGCTGTCTCTATTTCTAAATAGTAATAGAGTTGAAGACGAAAAAAACGCTATAGAATACTCAATAAAGGAACAAACATCAGCTTAACATAATATAATTTAAGTGTTTTTATATATTAAAAAAGACTGCAGCCCTGACGCAGCCGATGCTCCTGTTCAATTCGGTCGTTTGTTCAAAATGTATATGTATATATGTCCATTTAGTCCAATATTTCATTGTCTTTACTTACTTTCAATTTGCAGTCAAAATTTATTTTTAATGTTTTCTGTAACAGTCATTTCTTGATTCTTTATATTTTCTAAGTGGTAATTCCAGCTATCTTTATTTGCTATGCTGAAATACTTTATCATTGATGCAACTAAAATATTACATTCTATTAAATTGCTAACATTACCAATAGTTCCTAGTGCTTTGACCTTATCGCATTGACAGATATTGATGGAAGGCTTTCAGCATGATAAGGCAATAGCACATAATTTTCAGATTGTTAAATTGAATCGCCGGGACACAACACAAAGAAAATAAAATATCCTGTTGTTTGAATTAATCAGCTATTGAACAACAACAAAATCCAACTCTAATTCTTATGGTTTAATATTAAGATATACCTATTTTAAGTCTCTGTTATATAAACTGACAATGATACACATTGGTTTTCCTTATATAGAGATGTGTACTCTGTGTGAGTTTCTTATAAATCTCACAATAATACAAAAAGAAATACAAAAAGTATTCTTAAACAAATGTATTTTCTATTTTATAAACATTTTATATATTTCAATTTCTCATATAGCTATTTAATAAGTGTGAACTAGTGAACACTGATTCCTTTAAAAATCTGAACTTATTTTGGGGCACATTAGGTAGGAATATATTTATTTCCATATCTAATTAAAACATCTTCTGATAACCTGTCATCAGATTAACAAATGTTTACTCCCTTCCCCCCAAAAACTTTAAATAAATGTACTTTGCATTAAAACAAGGAACATTTAGGGGGTCCTGTGCATGCATAGACAGAGATTGACTAACTGACAGATCATAGAAAGATAAGTAGACCATGGTTGCCTACTTTTGAAAAATCATTTCAGGGAGAAAAGTAAAAAGCATAGGGGTGGTCCCTGCGTTGCTGGGGGTGGTCACTGCATTGCCAGGGGGAAGTCCCTGTGTCACCGGGGGCAGTTCCTGCATTGCCAGAGGGCGGTCCCTACATCACCAGGGGGTGGTCCCTACATCGCTGGGGGGAGTCCCTGCGTTGCCAGGAAGAGTGTATGGGTGTCCTGCAAAGTATCCAGCCCCCCCTCAATATCTCCCATCATGTGCCTGCAGCTCCCCTCAGTATTCTCTCCACCATGTATCTACAGCCTCTCTCCTTTTTACTTACCTTTGTGTCCCGCTTTCCTTCCTCCTTCACGGCACTCTTCTGACTTCTCACTTGCCGACTCTCCTAGCTCTGCAATGGCTGGCTGGCGTCTTCTGGCAGGCACATCGTGAACAGTGCGTCGGTGAGCAAAAGCACTTTTAGGGAGAGGTGAATTCTAGGGGTACCATCTTTTCAACAAGAAAATCACAGACACATACTCCCCCTCCCCTCTGAAAAACCTTGGAAATTAAATTTTGACTGTTTTATTCTTTTTTTTTTTTTTTTTTACTTTGCTTCTACATATATACAGTCCTACAGATACTGTACATATACTCTACCCACATATTACACCCCCACTGTGCCCACATATTACCATTACACTCAACACCCACATTCTATAACCACACATTACTCCCACACCCACATGATATAACCT
>WWET01001414.1:21126-34058 GCA_011038615.1 Limnodynastes dumerilii | reverse complement strand
GATAGATAGATAGATAGATAGATAGATAGATAGATAGATAGATAGATAGATAGATAGAAAACTTATGTAGGTCTTTGGCAGGTAGGTAACTGAAGGTACATGTTCTTAGCACAATAGGGGTCAATTAGTTTTAGGGACAGCTCTGTATCTCTTCATGATAGGGCAAGACAAATGCAAGATAGTTTACTGTTATTTATAATGAAAGTGGTAGCAATGCTCTGTGGGGATGCATAATGGACACTGCCAAAGTACAAAAAACATTGTCATGAATTTATTAGATTTTTTTTGATAAACAACACACAACAAAATTCATAAGCACATTAATAAGCAGCAAAATTCAATATAAGCTGTGGAATATCGAACCTCTGTGGCTGGTGCAAACAAATAGCCATTAATTGCACACACTTATGACAGGGTTGCCGACAGGGTCCCGAAATTCGGGCAGTACTCCCGGTATCCCGGGAGAGCCAGCAAATCTCCCGCAAGTGACTTGAGGCCTGTGGTTTCACTGAAACCACGGCCTCACGGGACGGGGCTTGATGCCGCAAATTGCGTCATCAAGTCCCTTCCTGTGCCTAGCAACACTAGTATACTAGTGTTGCTAGGCACAGGAAGGGACTTGATGACGCAATTTGCGGCATCAAGCCCCGTCCCGACCTTTATTTTGAGTAAAAATTGGGTCAGTGTGAACCAGGGGGCGGAGCCTAATGACACGATTTGCATAACCTGCTTCGTTAAGCCCCACCCCCTGCAAGCGTCGCTAGCTTCTCTCCGGGATCTCCCGGAGAGAAGCTGCCAAAAGTCGGCAACCATGACTTATGATAATATTTAGTTCTGGATCTTAGTGTACATTAACCATGTCCACCTCTTCCCTTCCACAGCAGTGAGTTGTATTTGGGTCTTGATCACTGTAATTGTGTGTATATTTGTTCACTGAAACAATGAGATATGTTACTCCATTGTGCTTATTCTGCATTATATATGGATAGAACCTCCATTTTTATATGCACGGCTATTAAACAGACATTTGAGTCAATGAGTAATACTGAAATGTGGAAAGACATTAGAATGTGACTAATCTTATGACCTCATGTATTCCACAATGCATAAATTTAATCTTTCAACACAATATATTTCCACTTTGCCATTAACCAGAATTGAATGATTTCAACCATTCTCTACTTAACAATAGTCACAGTCTAGGTAGAGAGGTAAATAATGCAAAAAAACAATGAGGCTCAAGATTATTCTGTACAGGAAGTCACAAAGAATTGAAAGGTTTTGAATATATAATCAGAAAATTTACTTTAGAAGAACCTTGAATGTGGATCATATTGAACGAGTTGGTTCATACTTGAATAGCATTATTACACAGTATGGGGTGTGAAAGAATCTGTTGAATGGTGTCAACACAAAGCTCTAGTCTGTGTGCACAATTAAGACTGCAGGCAAAGAAACAAAATCTTTTACAAATGTGATGTAACATCTTTAATAAGCAAACCAATACACACAGAATATAATATGGTGCATAGTTTTAGGTTGGTGCAGCTGTCATATTTAAGTAAGCAACTCCTCACCCTGAGCAGAAAGCAGGGAATGAGGGCTGAGGATTATTTGTGGCAACTATTAACTGGAAAAAAACCCTCAAAACCTCCTGCAAAATAGTATTAAACCCAGGGTGTAATAAAATATTGACTTATCAGTTGAAAGATAAGGTAACTAAAATGTAGAAGCTCTTTTTTCATTTAACAATGGTATAGAGCAATATATAGAGCTGCTATTTGTTATTGATTTTACTAATTGTAGGCTAAAATAATAAACAAATTATCAATAAAAGGAAATTTACCACCTGAGTGATTTGAACTTTGATTTTTTTTTTTTAATATATTATTTCTAACAGAAAGAAGTTGAAATGAGTAATGTAATATAATGTAATTTATCCAAATTGAACATTTTCCATTAATAATATTTTAGTTGAACATTTTTTTTCAATATGGTATGAAAGTGAGTTTTTGTTAATTCCCAGTGCATCCTAACTATGGCATGGATGAGAGTATGTAATTCCCTTAATTTGTACAGTATTTACACTATGCAGACCCTACCTTAACATATCCACACCTTCCTCATGTAAAATGGGGCAATATGGTATCAGGATTGTAAGTAAGTGAATTTACATCCCTTCCCATCCCAAGCAGTAGAAGTGTTGCTGTTGTAATATGATCTGCATTTAAGTTCTGCTGTTTTTTTGCTTAAGAACGGGAGTAGGTAGAACTTGGGTTATGTTTTAAAAGATGGGGCCATTCTTTACAGTTGTGAGAGACAGGGGGCAGCACTATCCGGTTCATAGAATGCAAGTGGCGCCACCTGCTGGTAGGAGCATTTTAGACATTATCCTCCATATGAGTGCTGTGAATGCTAACTGTGGTTCACATTATGGTTCTTCAGAAAAGCATGTATATTTCATAGTTTGTATGGCTAAATATGCACAGTACACATGTGCATTCAGGACTGTAACTAGGGGTGTGAGATAGGGGTGGCCGCCCAGGGGGAAAATCTTAACGGGGAACCAGTAAGTTAATATTTATGGTTAGATTGGCTTGGAATACAGAGTTAAGTGGCACCATTTTTCTTTTTTGCCCCTGGCACTGAAATTTCTAGTTACGGCTCTGTGTGCATTAGTTTATTAGTGTGTCCAACACTATCACATGCCTGTATTATATATAGTATACCAATACAACAGTAACAGTATGTTCTGCCCACCAATCCATAGAAAGACAACACAAACAATACCTTAGATACAAATATAGTGACTTTTATTCTTGGTTCTGGGAATGAACGATGGGAAATTCATTTTATGAATGCACACTGCGACTCATGTCCTCATTCATTTGCACACAGTATTATAATGATTTCTATAAAAACATATATATTTTAACTTTGTTAGATCAGATGTTTATACAAATAAAATTTTTATTTTTTATTTTTTTATTTCAAGGACAAACATGTAGAAGACATACTGTACACCACAACCTGCAATGGATCCTGACAGATATGGTCATTAACATACAGTTAGTCCAATATATTGGGTGCCCATAAGTATATGTCTTAAAATAAAATATTATTTTTAATTGGAGACAGATATTTAGAAATATTTAGAGATATTTTAAAATCTGAAAGTTAATGTATTTGTGTCATTTGTGATTTAATGAATCTAGAATTACACATCTGAAAGTTCCTTTTCATCAATATTACAAAACATCATTGCCTGCCCCTTGAAGGCACAAGTGGAGTCCTGGTGCCTCTCTCCCATTTATGTATCTTTATTTCCATACATAACGGTAATAATGCATTAACTTTGAAAATACAAATGGGAATTCTGGTGCCTGTATTCCATTGATGTGTCTTTATATTTATACACAATGGTAATAATGTATTTATGTAATTTATGAGTTACCGAGGGTTGTATAAAACATCTGACGGTTCCTTTTCCATTCCTTTTACAGAACTCTATCCCTTGCCCATTGAAGGCATAAGTCCTGGGGCCAGATTTACTAAGCTGTAGGTTTGGAAAAGATTCTAGATCTCAATTTCCTATTACGAAATAGAGAATGTCAGCTAAAATCTGATTGGTTACCATGGGCAACATCTCCACTTCTCTAAACCCGCAGCTTAGTAAATCTGGCCCCTGAAGTCTCTGTCCTACAAGGTGCATTTATGTGTATTTATTTTTATACATAATGGTAACAAAGGGCCACATTCAAATGTTTGCAAAATGGGAGTTTGCCAATCCCTATGATTCCTGCGAGCACCACATTTCCAAAACAACTAGGACCTATATCTGGATCCAGATGGGAAGAGGGATGTAAATTATACAATAAGGGATGACTGCAGCCTTTTCGTTCAATCCACATTTCCCCACCGCCCCCATTTTTAGAACCTGATAGTGTAACTATCCTCCTTTCACTTGTGCAGTAGTTAGGAAGCAGCAAGGATCCAGCATCGAGTCTAGAACCAGTTCAACGTGTTTATGTAATTTGGAGTAAAGGAGGATAGCATAAAACATCTACTGTCCTATTTGCTCAATAGAACACCATTCCTCGTCTATTGCAGGCACAAGTGGAGGTGCTGGTTCCCTGTTTTGCAAATTACAATTATTACGTGTATTTATTTAACTATATAATTTTCAGTTGCACGCGTATCCATACTAGTGTAATTAAAGTATAAAACAAGTTAAAAAACACACTACTTACACTATAGTATACTGACTAGTTTTAATTCTTAAATATGTTTTTTATGATTTTAACAAATAGCAGCTAATTGTCGCACATTTTGCTCAGAAATGTTAAAATTTTTAGAGTTTTATTCAAAAAATGTGATTATTTTCAATATTTCTCAAACATTTATTATACTATTATAAACATTTAATATATACAAAAAGATGTAATTACTTACAAAATAAATAAATAAAAAAGATAATCTGAAACATTATAAGCTGCTGAATTGCACAGTTCAGTCTATTTGCATATACAATTCCGTATTTCAAATGTGTCACTAAACATAAACATTTAAGTTTTAATCTATCTATTTATTATTTTAAAAATGTCCTTTAAATCTTGGGCTAGCAGCAAGTCTTCAGTACTAGGGTTTACAGTTTGCTAGATGACAGGATTATTATTGGGTTATTGGGTTAAAGGCAGTTCTTTAATGCTTTGCAATGCACCACAGGAAACTAGTGAGCCCACCAGCACTGCTCAAAGCTTTTAGTAAAGAATGATTTGAACAAAAACTATACTTTTAAATGAAATGAACTTTTCTTTACTATTTTTGCACAGAATGTTTCAGCTAATGCATTACTATCTACTAAGAAGATAACCTGCTGTGTCTGCTGTTGTTTCTTACTGTCATCATACAGGTTCAATCGATTTGATTAGAGCATTTTATAAAACATGGACATGTAACCTTTCTCTCAGGTAGAGAAAAATGTGTTAATACTGAGATTAAGGTATTTTCTGATTGAATGCAAATTAATTCATTGGGAATGTTTTTTTTGAATTGCAACAGGCATCCATTTTTAATGAATATTTGAGGTAACTAATGCCTCTTAGCTGTACTTTCTCATGTATTTGACCTTTTCTGTTATGTGAATTTGCTCTATACGGAATTGAAAAGGGTAAATGCCAGTAAATAGCATATTGTAGTGCTAATGTTGATTACACTATTTTTCCCACTAATGAATTACTTATACATTTTAAAATTACATGTTTTATGTACCTTTAAATACTATTCAGTGTTATTAAAAATTGTTGTTGTTTGTAGCAAGCTTATGCTCCTATGCTATATATTGAAATCATAGTAAAACTATTGAGCGCCATGTGCCATTCTAGAATAGCAAGAATCTACATCATGTATTTTATCTTGTACCCCACAGAGGTGTGAGATTAAATCTGAGATGTCCAGCTACTGTAACATACAGGAATGGGCGCACTTTGCACCTAATCCCATCATTGCACTTAATAAAATCTGCCCCTTTGACTTCCTATGAGTGGTAATTGCTTCTTGATTGATATTGGCAAGTAAAGACCACTTACAGTTAAGACCTTTATTCCAATAAATATACATTTAAATATACATTTACCTTGAGGCACAACCTGTAAGGCCTTTAATGCAGAACAAGTTGCCCACAGTGTATTTGTTAACAATACCTGTGCCTTGCTATGTTTCTTTGTTTCTATTTTTCTTGTCATGTGATTAATTGCAGTAGGTGGGAACACATGCCATTGGGACATCTATGTCCCTATGGCATAGATAGATAGGACTAAATAATGAACAGGTCTATTTTAGTTGTTTGAGCATAGTTGAACTTTTATATGTGTAAATATGTTTGCATACCACAATATCAGTGCTGTCTATCACAATGTTACAAGTATAGAAAGATAGTTATCAAATAAACTCTCAATAGTACACAAATAAACAACCTTTTGCAATTTTAGTTGATTCAAAGCAGAAAGGTTATGTTTCCAACATAAAGCTGTCCAGGATAAAATTAGATGTCAGGAACTGTGTATTGATTAGAGTCTACGGTTGTAGTTTATCACAGTCACGCTACGGTCTTAGAAATATCTGGTTATCGACTGGATCAAAAGTGATCACTTTTGAGAAAGGGCTGAGCCCAAAACTTGTCACGTGCTTTCCTGGAGACTTACCTTTAGAATGTGACTCTACTAGTGCTGGAACTGGGTCTCTTTTTTTGGTTTTACCATCTGGACTTTTGTTCTGGACGTCATAAGTACAGCTTCCCGGGAGATCCTATTTGTATATCTCTATCAGCCAGGTAAGATCTGTTTCATATATGCTTTCCACTAACGTGGACATCATGTTTTATGCTTGATTTGTGCTTTGTTTCTGTGTATTGTATTTTTCATTATATGTATTTTATTATTATATATGTGTACCATCATGTGTGAGTAAACATGTAACCTTAATAAGGCTTGATCAAACCATTTCTGTTTTCTCTTTTTCCCTTTGAGGATATCTATGAGTAATGACAGATCCAGCATTACTCATAGCTTGCTTGTTCCATAGCAATTGTCAGGTTGAAGTTTTTCATGATATTTCCACTATTTATTTATTTATTTAATCATTTGTTTATCATTTATGGAAGGAGGTAATATGTGTGTTTTTTTAGGTGTGTTTTATATATAGGTTTTGTGTGCCGCATTGGTTTTTCCCTAGAAGTCCTAGCGCTTCTCCACACTTCTTTCAATTTATCTTTTTTGGTTTGTGGGGGAGGACTCCCCTGGTGTAGAGCTGCAGCTCAGGTCTCTCTAGCGCTTCTTGGGTGTTAAAGTATATATTTCATAGATTGTTTATAAGCTATGTGTCCGGTTTCTTGTCAGTTGGCTGCTGTGGCTGCTTTCCTCCACTCTGCAACATTGGATTTCTCACAAAGATCACCACACAGTTGTGCAGCATTGCCCTCTCTCCTTAGCTTTCAGAAAACTCCAGGATTGCGGGGGTCGTGGGTAACAGCTCTTACCAAGATATGCCAATAATTTTATGCACTATGCATTTGCACACATAGATCTAAGATGTTGCATGATAAATTCCAAGTATCCCTTTATTTTCTTTACTTAGTATTTTATTTTGTTTGCCCATTTTACTTTAGTTGATGTGGATATGCTTCCTCTCAGAAGCGATTGACTACACAATACTTCTTGGGTAGGGTTCTGATTTGTTTATAGAGCCATCAACCAGTAAGGATGTTGGTGTGGTGCGGGTCAAGCACGCGAGGTGAAGATAAATTATATGTTTTGTAAACTATTAAGAGTTAAGTGCTAAACACATTCAGTAATCTTTTATGTTCCTATACAGCACCACACACAAGGGAGAGCGACGGGAGAAGGAATGGTGTTCCACGGCCTCTCAGGGTAAGTTGCTCACTCTCAGCACTCTTACTCTCATATTCTCACTCTCGTCACTATCACACTCTTCACTCTCACTCTCCTCACTCTCACTCTCTCTCTCTCTCTCTCTCTCTCACTCTCTGTTAGCTTGTCTCTCTTTCTGTATAAAAGCATGTACTAACACTTTTGTTTTACAGCACCAAATTTAGATATATATCAGTAATGTTTTTCTAAGTCCCTGCAGCCATTGGTGAAGGAATGGCCACCATTAATAGGAGCAGGATTGCTTGCATGTTGGAGAGCGCATTGCACACCGTTGCAGGTAATGTTGTGTAATTTTCAGGTTTTTTGTTTTGCTTTGTTTCATGTGTAAATAGCAAATAACATACTGAATACATATTTTTAGCTTTTTACATTTGTAGAGGAAAGTGGAGTCTACCGACATGACACGGACCATCTCAACCCCTTCACGCAAGTATTTATCTTGCTGGAACATGTCTGTAGTATGTGCACTAAACACATTAGCATTGACCTTTTGCTTTTTTTTTTACAGACATTACACAAGAGCCATCCAGCTCACTTTATTAATATCAATAACTCTATATAATGAAGTTTTTTGTCTTTTTAAGATGTCAGCAGTGACCATGAGCAGTGGATTTCACGTGATAATTGCTAATAGGAAACACTGGGAATGTGTAGTTCATTTACTCAAAATGTATGCATTTGTAACAAATTTGTAACAGATTTCTCTTTCCAAAAATGTACCTCTGTATGATTCTTTTTAATGTCATCGCAATTTTTTTCCTTGCAGAGCTGATGCAGAGGTTTGACACTCTAGAGGAGGCAGTTGGCGCAATGCAGCAAGGTGAACCTTCTTCACGCACTGATTCCCTTGCTTCCATCGCTCGGACGATGCTGGGGAAGTATGATGAGCAGCACAAGGACATTTAGGCAATGGTAAGTATACAAATATACAAAAAAATAGAACACTGGTAACTAGTATTATTATTTTTATTGTATAAGGTAAAGGATCAAAATGCCATGAGCTATCATATAAAGTGTGACAACAAATAAAAAATGAACACCTACGGTCTTTAGTTGTTTATATTTCAATGTCTATTAGATCACCTCATATCAATCAACAGACAGGTACGCAGATATAAGCATACACATACCCAGATTTCAAATTCGGCAGCAATGGATAACACATAATTTGAAGCATATGTTCCTATATAGACCACACCTCTGGATAATAAAGGGTCACATTGTACATCAAGAATGTCCACTGTTGTAATTGATGTCTTATTTATATAAAAACGCAACAAACTAGGTCACTGGGCACAACGTGTAGCAATTTCCTATTTAATGTGGATATCACCTTTATATTCAGATCAAGCTGATACTGTTCCAATCATCAAACATATACATTGTGCTATTAGCAGAGCTAGGATTTTCAAAATAAGATAGCAGCCATATAATAGTAGGTAAAGCCGTCACCTTGTACTCTGGAGCTATTATGCCCAGTGATACTCAAAATGCCGGGGTGGTGAGAGGTAGCCGTGTCTGGTATAAAATACAGTTTTACTCATGGTGGAAAAAGACGGTAGGATCGATGGTTTGGTTAACCTGGAGTAAAGGCGCTGGTAAGTATCATTAATCTGAAAGTGAACTTATCATCTAACATTGAGGAATATTTATGTGTGCTAATTTCTTTTTTTTATTTCTTTTTTTTTTTCAGATTGCTGAGATGCAGTGCTCATTTAACACCTTTG
The DNA here is from genome assembly GCA_011038615.1 of Limnodynastes dumerilii. NCBI lineage: Eukaryota > Metazoa > Chordata > Amphibia > Anura > Limnodynastidae > Limnodynastes > Limnodynastes dumerilii. The sequence continues at coordinate 24,883 of WWET01001414.1, read as the reverse complement.
CAGAGCACGTCTGCTACAACATCACAGCAGACACAATGTATCGATGCTGCCCACGAAGCCTCTGCAGCATCACAGGACAACATAGTAATAAGTATAGAGATGTTGGCCAGCTTGCAACAACAGACGACTGCAGCTCTACAAGTCATTTCTTTGAACCTATTTTGTGTTATGTAGACAGCTTTAACAGTACCCACAATTCACTTTTACTTTATTCACATTTCATCGATTTAAGTTTGCAAACTTTGGTTGAAAACACCAGAGCCAGACGCCTAACTCAAGGAGTGTCAGAGTCACAAACATCAGTAGTCCATGCATGTTCTTGCCTAGTCCAGGACCTTTGCAATAAGCAGACTGCCATCTTGTGGATCACCGTTTTGTGGATCTACGCCATTATCAGTCATGCGGACACAAGTGGAGCCATCAATAAGGACAAATGGACTCTACCTGGGACCAGTAGGCAGAAGATCCTAAACCAGCACCACCTAATGACAACTTGGAACATTTTGACTTCTGATCCAACCACTTAACATATTTTGAATATTCTTGTGCTTTTTTCTTGTATTGGACCTCCCTCCCCATGAAATTTTTTTGGTCTTTGAGGTACATTTGGAAACACTGAAAGTTGTGAAGTTTTAGAGCAACATAAGACAAAGGTAAAAAAAAATTTAAAAAATCTGTCATTTTTGTCTTGCTTTTTATTGTCACCTTGACTATTATTTTTAATTATGTTTTTTCCTGTTACCTTTTCAGATCAGGAAATTCATGACTTTCATAAACATCTATATTTTGTTTGACCTTTAGTCTTGAAGGCCCATTAAAGCAATAAATCATGGCCTATTATGGAAGTATTTATTTCAAGGATCTATTAAACACAGTTTTTACTTTTCTTGGAACATTTATGAAGAGTTTTCAAGGGCCATTAGCAGGGATTTTGCTTGGAACATTTCACTGCCTGTGACATTTTCATGGACAACCTGTGACATGCTCATGGACATAACCTGGGGCATTTTCATGGACTTTACCTAGGTTATTTCCCCATTTATGTAGATGGTTTCAGATTTGATTTAAAATGTTGTATAGATAAACTTTTGCATCATGATTCAAAATATTTATACACAGTTAAGCATCAATTTCAAGCTGTTTCTAATCTGTTTTGAAAGAAAGGTAATACTCATACCTTTGACATAAATTTTTCTCAATAAAATTTAAATAAAGATACAGTACATGTGTTTTAATGTGGTTTCTCAATTCTATTGAATTTGAACTTTTCAATTTAATACAGGTGCTATTAGGTAATGTACACAAACACACAATATTCAAATGTAACAAATACAATAGAATTTTAGAAAATAAAACCACATAACATTACAGTATAACATACAGTAAGCATTCACAAAAGATTTAATCAATTTGCCAGCTTTACATTTGCATATTTATAAATATTGAAGACCTTTAATAAGATAATTTTATTAAACAATTTCAAATTACAATAACTTGTACAGTAACAAATAATAGTAACTTAGAACATGAACCAAGATACTATATAAGGAACAAAATTTTTTGGTTACTTTAATGAAAGGAACTTTTCAACTTGTCATAGGTATTCCCTGCTTTTCCTTCACTTGCTAAGACAAATTTTATTGTGGCAGTATTCCGGGTATTGTTTCTTCAATGGTTTAGTCTATGCCATAGTTTAAACTTTTCTTTGTGAAGATCTGCAGAGTGAAGATATGGAAGCAAAGAAAAGGTTAATACACATATCATAAAAGAATATCCATACAACCAAGTTTTTTCAACAAAAATGTGTAAATAAAAAAGAAAAGTAAGACAAATACACAATTATCACACTCTGTTGTGCCCAATCAAACAACCAAAAAATTTACATATTCTTGTGTTCAAAGCTGACCATATGCAAGTTGGCAAAACTGGGCGCAAAAATCATCCCCATTTCCGTACCACAAATTTGTAAGTAGACTTTATCTAAAAACTTGAAGTAATTATGTATTAGAATGAATCTTATCATTTTACATATAAACCCTTTATGTTCTTCAATGTCATCATCATCATTTAAAAATGATCTCACTGAATCTATTCCTCTGTCATGTGGAATGGAGGTATGTAGCGATTTCACATCGATAGTAACCCATTTAAAATTCTCCCTCCATGTTTTAGATATACCAACTAAGCACTCTGAGACCAAAAGGTCTACATGAGGGCTATGAGATGGCCCTCTTTTTAGAATCCTATCTGCCCCACTATTATTAACCTTTTATGTTAAATTGCCCAGTCCATGATTCCCTCCTGAATCATCTGCAAAGCACCATTTGCTTTTTCCTATAAATGCTTATATCTTAATTAGTGAAGTTGACTAGGTAATATGAGTGAAGATTTTTGGCATTACACTCTCAGACACTAAGTTTTAAGAATAACATTTTAACGGGTATATTAGTATAATAAAGGTATAGTTTTTTTTTGTAATTGCTCTATGAAGTTCTTCAATCTAATTAGCTTTTTATAAATCAATCTCACTTACTTCATGTTTTCTAAATCCTAACGTGGGAAGTGGAATCAGTGTTAAGTTCTTCGCTCTTCTCGATTTATACAACTTCCCTTGGACAGATAATAAAATCATTTGGATTTCAGTATGATCTCTACGCAGAGAATACACAAATCTACCTATCTGCCCCTGATCTCTCACCATCTGTGCTGGCCCGGGTAACTGAATGTCTCTCTGCCATTTCATTATGGATGTCCTCCTGTCATCTAAAATGTAAACTTTCGAAAACAGAACTAATACTATTTCCACTTGTTACCCACCTGATCTCTTTATTTCTGTTGAAAACACAGAAATAATCCCTACTCAAAAAGCTCTCTGCCTAGGTTTTACTATTGACTATGATCTGTCCTTTGTTCCTCACATACAATCTGTTTCTAAATCCTGCTACATGCAATTAAAAAACATTTACAGAATACGCAAATATCTCACACAGGACATTGCAAACATTTTCATTTATGTATTAATTATCTCCCTAATTGATTATTGCAATACTCTCCTTTTTGGACTCCCACAATATAAAATTACCCCCCTAAAGTCTATATTGCATGCAGAAGCTAGACTCATGTGCCTTGCAAAAAACTCTTCTAGAGCACTCTGTCAGTCTCTACATTGGTTGCCTGTATTTCACAGAATTCAATACAAAATCCTATTGCTAACCTACAAATCCATCAATAAGACTGCACCTGCATACATTTCCTCACTCATCTCAGCTCTCCTCTACAATAAACAAATGCTCTGATTCCCGGTTACAGGACTTCTCCTTGGCTGCACCCACTCTCTGGATTAACCTTCCTAGCCCAATAAGATTAGCCTCTATTCTCCAAACTTTCAAGCGCTCCCTAAAACATCACCTCTTCAGAGAAGATTACCAAATTCCTCAACCCACTTCTTAGCATTTGTCTACCCTATTTACAACTAGTATGTTATTTAGTTTCCTTTCTGCTACATGATTAACATACATTTGAACACTTTCTCTTTCCATACTAAAATTGCCCTAAGTTTTGCTGCTGGCACTGATGTGTGGCCAGATCATACAGAGCGCTGAGCACTGTTACCATACAACCTTATGGTAGAACAAGCACCTGGCTGTTCATGAACCAACAAAAGTACAATACGTGAAAAGAGCAGCCATACTGAGACATTTCTGCAAACTTCAGTTCAGAAATTCACAGGGGAGGGCACAAATAAATATATATATAT
>WWET01001413.1:353466-374549 GCA_011038615.1 Limnodynastes dumerilii | reverse complement strand
TATCTCATCTCATCCAAGATGACAAATAATCACAAAATCAAGGGTGTGAAAAAAGAACCCGACATAAAGGGCTCAACGAAGGATACTTACAGCATCGCAATGCTCTCCATATATACAAATTATCTCATCCAAGATGACAAATAATCACAAAATCAAGGGTGTGAAAAAAGAACCCGACATAAAGGGCTCAACGAAGGATACAGTCATTACAGCATCCAAAGTTGAACTCCATCAAAATAAATTTAGATATTTATCCAAAAAATATACATACAGAAAACAATAAAATCTTGGCAAAGAATTCCTCTGAATTAAAAAATGTTATATAAGTTTTTGTATAGCAGATAAAACCAGATCTAAGAAATAAAGAATTTTTACTTTGGGACAAACAAACTTGCATCAATAACAGTAGAGAAAACTTGAAAGAGCTATTCATTAAATTAACTGGTTGGTGAAGTAGGGTATAAAGGGAATCAGAAACCCAGAGTGCTAAATTCCAGGGTCTCATTTAGCCCCTCTGGAGTAAACATTTGTAGTTTTAATATCCATTGCATTTCTTTCCTACATAAAGATCTAAACCTATTCCCACCTCTAGTAGTAGGCTTAATATGTTCTATAGCTGTTACTATCATCCCATCAGGATTCCCATTATGAGCCTGGGCAAAGTGTTTGGATACACCATGTTTACAGTACTTATTTATAATATTCCTCCGATGCTCCCTTATTCTCTCCTTTAAGCACGGGTCATACGACCAAGGTACAGGAGAGAGCAGGGACATTGTAGGAGGTAAATGATGTATTTAGTATCACAATTAAGAAAACCGAAGATGGGAAAACATTTTTTGTTTACAGTAGAAATATATGTGGTTGCATAACACCTGCTTTTACCACAGCCATTCAACTTGCTTGTTAAAGCAGCCATTCGGCTTGCTTGTTAGCCACATATTGGCATCCTTTGGAGTCTCTGATTTTACTTCGGAAGCCCCAATTTCGCTAGGTGCAAGTCTGTTTTTTAAACACTGGTTTTTCTTGTAAATAAATCTTGGTCATCCAGCACTTTAGCCAGTATGGGGTCATGTTGCAATATTCTATAGTGCTCATTTATAATTTTTTTTTACTTCCCCAGATCTCTTATTAAATTTTGATATATAAGAGATAGAGATTCCCACACCTGGAGGATCCGAAGTTTGTGGCCCTAGTTTGGGCTTTGGTACCAACAAGGAGCCCTATCAATACAATTACATCTTCCAGCGCTTTCTCCAGTAATTCTGTGGGATAACCCCTATCCTCACACTTTTGGGACATGATCTTAGTCTGCATTTTGAACTCTTTATCAGAACTACAGTCCCTTCCCCTATCTTTTTCAACAAATTAAAGAAAAATTTCAAATTCCTAACTACTAATTTTACATGTATCTGCAGGCAAGACACTATGTTCTTTCATTGACACAAATTTCTCTTACTTGGTCACACGTAAATCCAATCCACACATTACTATTGTTTCTTCAGTCCAACACATGCAAAATTCTATTCATATATCTGCCCCTACTGGCAGTGGACACCCAAAAGCTTTGCAGCTCAGTGCAACTGCAATGGCAATAGGATATTGCGTCAATAGATGACCCTCATATTTTTCTTAAATATCATAAAAATATTCGGCTAAATTACAAGAAACACATTTAAGGTTTTTGAATAGAGCTAAAATCTCTCAGGCACAAAGGGCACATTATGTTTCAGAAGAAACAGAGTTTTGACCTAAATGTAAGAAAGAAAAAGCAATACTCATCCATAACTTCTGCTCCCGTAGAAAAATTGTGCTGTTTTGGGATAAAATGATTAGTTATATTAGCACTGTTCTAGGGGTTATGCTCTCTAAACTTCCCATTCCAATCCTGTTTAACAATTTTGACGAATGGACTCCTGCGCTGTCTATATTACCTACCATATCCACTAACCCATGGCTGACAGTTATACTCACCATCGCCTGCAAAGCCATTCTCCATCATTGGATTTTCTCCCCCTCTTCTCTTGCTGAAGTTAAACATGAATTGCAGGTTGTTATGTATATTGATAGACAGGCCGTTTTCCCAGATGTTGAGGAAGGAGCACAACCCTTTGCAACTAAATGGAAATACTATCTTGCTAGCTTGAGAGAAGGGGAGAAGGAGATTTTTTAAATCTTTGAAATGACCTCTTGGTATATTGATCACTTCTGGGACAGTAGTGCCTTATTAATTTCGGAATAAGTCAAATTGATAAAGGGGAGAAATTAATGTGTTGTTTTTTTTGTTTTTGTTTATTCTCTTCGCATCTATAAACTTAAACCGTCGCAATTTTACCTTTACAATACCTGTTTATTCTTCTTACATTCCCTCTCTAAAAATATTTGGCAATCCGCTTCCCTCCCTTGGTAATAAACACGACTCTAACAAATCAACCAGTAGTTACACACTGACAGTGCTAACCTGAATCTAATTTTCTTACCACCCACCCCTCCCTCTACCCTGTTAATTAATAGGTTTGTTTGCTGTTTCTTACGGTTTATTTCCTATAAGTGACCACATGTAATTTACACTTTTCACTTTGAATTTTCAACACAGATCTAAAAAGTATGCAAACATACAGATTCTATACTGATGTATTCTTTAATGCATAAATGTCCGTTTACTATTGTTGTGATATATATTTGACAATCTATATATCTGTCACCTGTTTGTAAGTTTTATTCAATAAAAATGAAACAATGTTAAAAAAAAATAAGCCTTGGGTTATTTTTATTTTTTATTTTTTCCTTTTTAACTGAGTAATTGACAGGGAGGAAGGAGGTTAGCCGAGAGTGTGTATTTTGTTAAATAATTTAGCATACACACACACAAATTATTACATAATGCTATTTTATAGTAGGAGAGAGGGATAGACAAAGAGAGAGAGTCAGTCTATCTATTAGTGCCACACTAATGACCCACAAAACCGCAAAGCAGGGGAATCTTGCTCTCCTGATGACTTTTTAACTTATACAAACATATAGAACAAACCTGGACAAATCCAAAAAATTCTACTTTCAATCTCTCACTTCTACTTAGGCTTCTAACCCCAAACGCCTCTTTCGTACATTTAACTCCCTACTGAAATTACACCCAGTAGGTCGCAGCCCCGGGGGGACACCACCCACGAGAGCGGAGTCTATCAGCTGATTGAGAAAGCAGAAAGACCCAAACCAGATAAAACGGTAAGAACATAACCGCACAACAGAACACCAGGAAACACTGGTAGACAGGATACACAAAACAGAACAGACAGACAGGGACCTGCCACTGGGGAAAGACCAGGGTAGCAGACAAACAAGCACTCACTCACACAAACATCCACCTAGCACACTAGAACATAAAGATGAACAGGCAGGAGAGCGGAGACAGAGCTGGAGGAAGAACACAGGGAGAGAATAACTGGGAGCACTCGGGATTGCAAGAATAACACCGAAAGGGCGGTGTTCCCGAAACGCGTCAAGTGATCCACACAGCCAGGTGCCCGAGCTCTCTCCTCTCTGGTGGTGCCAATCTGTCATCTTGTCCAGTCTCTGCTGCATTGGATGTCCCAGAAAGGCTTACCATGCACTCGCTCATTTATCATCGATTACCACTGAGGTATGGACGTTTCTAATTGGGCCCTGTGCTTTTAATGTTTATGTGTGTCATTTGGCAGTTTTAAATTGCATCCTTGAGTAAATAACATTTGAAGCATAAGTCTCCTTGTGTTAATAAGGTTGGATACTGCCCAAACAGCTTAAGGACCTGATTTACACCTAAGAAGCTTCTGCTTCTTAGATGCAGATATTTCAGAAATGACCTACCACGCATACGTAGTAGGTCATTTACGCAATCTATGTACCAGTTAGTTCAGGAAGAAAGAGGCTGTTTAGGTAGAAGTGGGAGTGGGAAGGGATTTAGATTAGCCAGTAAGGGAGGCGCACCTAACTCACTCTTATGTGTGAATCTGGTCCTAAGTGAGAGTGGGCAGGGGGGTTGGGTTGGCTGTCTCCTGCTTCCTAGGGATTTTTGGCCATCAGGGGAAACATAAGGGAGTTAATTTGGAGTAATTATAGAAAACATTGAAGAAATGTCCCTGTGTGACTGCACTGGCACCAGCACCGGGAGTCCAGGGAACTATTGCTGCTAGCGGTGCAGGGGTAAAATACTATAAGTTTTATAAGCATTTTTTTTTTTTGTGGAAAAAGATTTGGCTACATTCTGTAAAATGTCTTCCCAAGGTTCATCATCATCAGGACTGTGGCTTATGTTCTCTCTCCTAATCCTTGTTTGTCCTGAGGTTTAAGGTGGGCTTCTAGTACTTCTGTCAGAGGGTTTGATAGATCAGTCAGTACGTCCCATCTTAGGGCCAGATTTAGAAAGCTGCAGGTTTGGAAAAGTGAAGATGTTGCCCATAGCAATCAATCAGATTTTAGATGACATTCTCTAGTATGTAATAGGAAAGTGAGAGCTAGAATCTAGTTGCTATGGGCAGGGCCGGATTAACCACAGGGCGATTGGGACCGTCGTCCCGGGGCCCCCACACACAAAGGGCCCCCACAAAGTGGAGTGAAAGAGGATGGATGTCAGTGATTGACTTCCTCCTCTTAAGCACAGCCAGTGATCGCGTTAACACTTTACTATTTGTCCCATGTGTATGGATACCGCATGGGACTTTCTGCAGTTTGTTGTTTTTTTTCTTCAGGGATCTGGCTCAGACACTGACAGGCAGTCAGTGAAGCCTATGAGTCATCGCTGCATACAGAGACAGAGACGGAAGTTTCCAGTTCTAGCGATGACTCATTCACACTGTGAGAGAAACTCTCTCTCACAGTATGTCATGAGACCTCCCCAGCTGCTGGCTGCAGAGACCAGAGACCTTCTCCTGCTTTTCCACAGCCAAGATCATAAGGTAAGATTTGTGGGTTTTTGTGGATAGAAGACTTGATTTATGCACACATATACAGACTTATTACAGGTGAATGCATGTGTGTATATGTGTATATATAGTGTTTGTGTGTATAATTCATGAGCAGGCACTCCAATAATTAATAATTATACAATACAGATTTGTGTAATATTGACAGCCCTAATAAATAAAGAGGTGGCAATATTCAATAATCTTCTTCAGTATGAAGTGGGGGTGGTATATACACAGAAATTTGTATGCAGATAGTGTTAATGCATTCAAAGGTAACAGATACTGAAAATTCCCAATGTAAATCAGTATATGATATATCTGAGATTTAGCCAGTTCAAAGTTATGCATCCACAGAGCACCACTGTGAGCTGACAAAACATTATCCCAGAGATCAAGGCAGGAATGGACGGAGATAGGATGCGCTTCAACCTCCATTAGAGCGCCCGGTGTCACACGTTATCCAGACAAAGAAATAACAGAGTGTGAGTAACACCTTATTATATATAGTTGGATTTAAGGAGTATTGTGAAAATTGCTATTAATGCATACATTACTACTCTTATTAAAAGTTTCATCAAGAGTTTTATTTAATGGACTCATAACTTTGAACTGGCTAAATCTCATATATATCATATATTTCCACTAGAAATTTTCAGTATCTGTCACCTTTGTATTATATAGATATACTATCTATATAAAAGCACAATTTCTGTTTACCACCCATATTTTATATTGAAGATTATTGAATATTGCTATCTCGCAGTCCGCTTAACTCTGTATTGTTAAAATTCACACATATTGTAGTGAATTATCTATGTGTCTAGACTAGCTGCTTTTTATAAAACACAATTGTACACAATTAATAATAAATAAGTGCAACTTACACAGTTGCTAGCCCGTTATGACAAAATGGCCAAATACATACAGATACAAAGAGCGGCACTCTGAGATTATTAAAGCACTAGGAGTCCATCGTGGCTTCTGTTTTCAGTTCTAATGACAACATTTTTATATTTAAATAATTCTGCAGAGCGCGCACCGCGGAGGACAGAGCCGGAGGAGAGGCAGCAAAGGTAAGTTTATTATACAGTGCTTAAAAGTGGTTGAGGAATGGTAATTTACATAGAGGGGGCACAAAGGCTGGGTGGACACAAAGGGGGGCAATAGTGTTACCTGGACATAGAAGCTGAATGGACACAAAGAGGGGACAATAAGGCTGAATAAACACAGAAATATGTAAGCATAATAAGGCTGGTTGGACAAAGAAGAAGGGGTTAATAAAACTGACTGGACACAAATAAAGATGGGTGCAATAAGGTTGGTTGGACACAGAAGGAGGATGTACTAAGGCTGAATAGACACAGAAGGATTGTTAATAAGGCTGGATGGATACACATAAAGAGGTGGCAATAAAATTGGCTGGATACAAAGAGGGGGCAATAATACTGGTTGGATACAGAAGGAATGGGCAAGAAGGCTGGTTGAAAACACAGAAGGAGGGGGTATAAAGCTGACTGGACACAGAAGGAGGAGTTATAAGACTGGTTGGACAAACAGGGGGTTAACATTAAGGCTGATTGGATACACAGAAAGAGGCAATTAGGCGGGATGGAGGGTAGGCGTAAAGGAAAGCAAGGGTTATAACGGTAAATGAACTGATAAAGGATAATATATATATATTTTTTATTTTTATTTTTTTTAAAATAACATTAAGTGCCCTCTCTGACTACAATTTTATGTGCATGTGTGTATTTATTTAATTACATTTGCTGTATGTTAATGTGAAGCAGGGGCCCCCACAGACCTTAATCTGGCCCTGGATATGGGCAAAATCTTCACTTTTCCAAACCCGCAGCTTAGTAAATTTGTCGCTTAGTCTTGAGCAAAACAAGCAAACTGCTGTTATGGAGCAAGAAGCCTCTAGATTAATCTGCAGGAAAAGCAGGGTTGTCTCAGCAAGGTAGCAAGGGTAGCAAAGGTTATGGGGTGGGGGAGCCAGCAGGCATACCAAACGGTAGCTGTAAATGCAGTTGTGCATAGGGAGGAGAGGGCAGATGGCGTTGCGGAATCCCTGCTGTGATGTTTCACATTGCGAAATAGGGACAGCCAAAAGCTTTTATTTTATTAATGGGTGAGTATGGATTCGCATACTAACCCATTCATTTTCGGAAAAGCCACCAGTGCTGCCGCTGGACCAGACCACTGGAGAAATTGAAATAGGGCTGTTCACTACGGGGACCCACACTCGGCAGATGGGCATCCAGCATGGGCAAGACCCCAGTAGGAGGACAAGAACAAGACCTCCAGGAAAGGTCTTTTGATCTCTACCCAAGTTATTCGACCAGGGGGGCAAATTAAGTTACTACGCGGCTAAGAAGAGAAGCCTGATACAATTTAAAGTCTGGAAAACCTCGACTAAACTGCATTGCAGGTTTTTAAGTAATGTCATTCGGGTATGGGGGGACAAGAATGCACTGGACATCAGCAAGTACAGCCATGGGGAATTTCACTGGAAAGGTTTGCAATAAATATAGCAGTTTGGGAAGGATATCAATCTTGGAAAATTTCACACCAATATAAACTCCCCTGTTCTCTTTCTCCTATTGATCTCAAAAGTACTAATTTGCCTGTCATTAAGACTCCATCCGTGAATACTTAACTGTATTTCACTTATGATATGCAATTTTAAATTGCCTATTGTTTCATAGTAGACTTTTTTTATCATTAAAATCAAACGCCTAAAAATGTAAATAAAAGTATTAATGTGAATAAAAGTTAATGTAAAAAAAATTATATTATACATACATGGGAAATACACTACTCTTTGCTAAACTGAAACATAGCTGCTGATCTGCTGGCAGTTCAGAATAAAGGCCAACACATTCATTAGGTGGAATGCTCCTTTGTGATAGCAGTTAGCATATGGAATTGCACACAAGCAGATAAGGTCTTCTGTGTGTGCTTCTTTGACCCCACTCCCTTGTCATACATGAGAAATGCAAAAACATGAAATTTACACCCAGGAAGATGTATACATTCAAATTCTGGTTCAGGATTGGTTATTTTTTATGGGTAACTGTTTACAAAAATGAAAGTACTTTAATATAAATAGGATTCATTTATACACCAGAAAAAAATGCAAGATGTCATTTGGGCCTACAATTTAAATGTTTCATATTTATCTAATATAGTCATATTTCATAAATATTTCATATTAGTTGTGTATACTGGTTTAATATGAATGCATTTATAGTGTAATAAACAAAATACACAAATGATGGTAAAAATTACAGTAATAGATTAGTAAAGTGTAATTATTTTTATTTCAATATGGTGCTAATGTATCAATAGGTAAAGATGGAATTGAAGTTTTCAATACCTGCACATTTCAAGCAAAAATAGAGCAACATTTTCTTCTATACATTTGCTCATAGAAAGCATAAACATTAGTTAAAATACATCAGGTATATCTGACATTTATTACAATTTTTTACCATATTGTAAATTCCTTGCAAAGTACTACTAAATTTCGATAATACTAGCTATTATAATGAAAAATTAAATTCTTAAATGTACTTTATTTTTAGTAAACTTTCAGATGCCCAAAGTATTTTCTTGTGTACTTTAGTCCGAAATGGGGTCAATATTGACCCAGGTTAAAATGAATTATTTTGCATTTAAATGTATGGTGAGGCGGTCTAATACCTACTATATTCAATAACATCAGTAATCTAATGAACTAAATTATAGGCAAATTCAATACAATTCATACATTGCACAGAATATTAAATCAAAATTTACTTGTAATAGGTTGAAAGTGATTGTGGTTGACAATACACTAAATTCACTTGTTCATGAGGTATAGTTGTGTAACAGGTATGTGTATGTGAGAGAGAGAGAGAGAGAGAGAGGGAGAGTTGGGGGTGTGTGTGGGAGAGAGCAGTTATGTGTATATGTATGTAATAACAGTTATATGTGTATGTGTAACAGCAGGGGTGTGTGTGTGTTAGTCATTGTCTGTGCTTCTCTTCTGTACTGTTTACTGACCATTATAATGTAATGCATGCTGCAAAAAAGGGAAGGAGGTAACCCCTCCTTATACATGCTGCGCTAACTGAATAACTAGAAATAATTAATATTCGCACCGATGCAAATCATGACACAGCATGCCAAAATAAAGTCAGATTTGACCCCCACTACACTAACTCATCTTTACAATTAATTGGGTTATTATTTTTTGGATCTAAATTCACAATAGCATACTAATTGGCTACAAGTAAAATACAAAAATGATCAATGCATGTTTATAAATGTATTTATTATTTATTCAGTATGCATATAAAACAATCTATGTTTGGGGTCACTTTTGACCCCATGTTGGGTATCCGAAGGTTAAACAAAACACTAAAATACGTGACCCATATAACTGAGTACATTACAGCTATGTATAAAACAACACAACTGTGACTTGTGAAGGATGGGATTTTTTTTATTTCGCCTTTCTATACTCTTGGCTATTGTAGAGTTATTTATTCCCTGCTCATCGCATAACACACGCTGCTTGGCATTGCCCTTTTAAGAGAGAGAAAAAAAAACACACGCACACGCCATCTCATCAGGGGGGGAGGAGAGCGCCATTCCTGGAACAGCCGAACGAAAAAAAAAAAAAAAAAGAGAAAAAAAAAAAAAAAAAAAAAAAAAAAAAAAAAGAAAAAAAAAAAAGAAAGCTCTGGCTGTTTCAAGATCCCCCATTAGAAAATGTGCCTGATTTGTGGCCAATGCTTTGGGATGTAAAAAACTGAAGGGGTAGCTATGGAGATAGAGAGAGCATTGCTGGCTGCTTCCTTTGACAGGTGTTGAGTAGGAAAAGTCTCAAACAAGCATGTATGCCAAAGGGAAAGGATCCACTGTCCCTTCTGATAGCCAGGCAAGGGAAAAGTAAGTGCGAATACGTTGAAATTCAATGCATATAGCTGGCTGCTTTCATTCCATGCTCCGTGCAAGCAAGATGAATGGGGATTGAGGAATAAAGTGCAGGGGATGGATGCTGTAGGTGGAGAAGGGGAGTGGGATTTCAGATAAGCCATGTATGCTCCGTTATTATTGTTGTCCCGACCTCAGGGATCCATAGTGTTTTGTTGTCATTGCTGCAACTTTGTTATCCCATACTCCTCATACTACTTAGTCATGTTATTATTCCACATGTCCCCGTGCGGATAAACAATGTTACCAGCCTGCAACTCTGTCTTCTCACCGCTCCTGGATCATAGCTGGCGTTTTGTTGTTAGTAGTGGAATCGATCCTTTTAAATGATGTTGTGTTTGTGTGTTTTTAAGTGTGGTATTGGCAAGTATAAGGTGTGTGTGATGCTACTATCCTGCATCTGATTTGTTACCTCGGAGTACAAAGCTTTGTTCTACACTTCTCCAAACTGGAGGCAACTTTCCTGACACATGGACAAAGATCCTATGCTCTTATCAGAAAGACATCTTTCTCTCTGATTTAACTCTCCTGGATCTCGCCGGACATCACTGGAGTTTCTTGCCAGAGTAATTTGATTGATAGCCTTTTAAATAAATCATGTGTACTTACTTGTGATAATTGTGATCATTCTCTTTCCCAATCGTTTCTTAGAAATTTAATTTTAAGCATTTCAGATAAAAACAAAACCCAAAATGTTTTATTATAACGTTTTCACTGATATCAAGTTTGCTGGGTCTGGAATAGTGTTTGTCTTTAATTACAGCTGATGACTTTAAGAATACATTTGTTTGGAGGATGAGCTTTGTTTTGTATTTGTGTAGGGGGAAACTTATTAAATATAAGCGCCCTTATGTAGCATTATTATATATTATTATATTAGAAGCATCAGGCAGTTTTTTTTCTCCCCATGTGTCTTATTATTTACTGGTTTTATTTGAATGTTTAGGAGAGTGGACTTTTGCATGCTGAAAATAATGATTTGTTACAATTTGAGGATTATAATATTGAAAGAAGATTTCAGTGTCTATCATATAAACAAGTACATCAGATTTTATTTTCTTTAATGCTTTCTTTAATTTCTTTAATTCTTTTATCCTGAAGCCACTTTGGCAAGTTATTTATGTAGCAGTGCCTCATGCTTTTTGTTTTTCACTTAAACTTTCTGTAAAGTAGGGTTCTTAGCTAGTCCCTGCATTTAAGTTGATGGCTTTCACTTTGCAACAGCATGCTTTCTCCTCCCACCCCAAACAACACAATGTAAAGCACAGGTTTCTAGCACAACAAGGGATGCCCCATACAGAGCCAGCTGTAACAATGACCTGCTTCATAATCCTCACTCATTCCCCCTCCTCTTTTTTTATCTGTTGTATTTACATATATGGAAACTAGGACCCTTCCCCCTCCATGTAATATATATAAATATATTAAAATAAACCCTAGATTCACCAGCTTCTAGCATGTTTAATCCTCAGTGGTACTCCTTAAAACTTTAGCTTTTCATAGATGTCTTGGCACTATCTCCGAGGCACATTTCCATTAAATAAGAACAGTAAATGGTTAACTTACTTGTCATTGTGACAAGACAAAGCTGACACTCCACCTCTGCTGCCTCCTGCTTTTCTCAAGCTCTGGACAATGATTCCACTAAGAATATGGATTTACATATCATTTCTTGTGGTGCCAGCTGATACATAATGTTCACTCTTTTCTGGTATTTTCTAGATTTCTATGAAAAGGTTTTAGAAAGTAAAAAAATATGGGTACCATTTTTTTTATTTTTTTTTTACTCTTTTTTTTTTTTGTGTGAAATATGTTATTTTTGTTTTTTATTCAGTTTACATTATACCAGGCACACATTGTAGATACAGGGCAACAACAGATAGCAACATTAAAGGTCCTGATGTGTTGTGCTATAAAACACATGAATCAAGTAACATTAGGACTCAGAGATCTCTGCTTACAACTCAGTGTTGCCTCTACTGGCATTTTCCTTTTGTTGTTGTTTACATTTGTTTTTCGGCTCCTTGATAGTAGCTTTCTGCTAAGTCTTAGTGATTTTTACCTAACAGAAATGAAGGACTACATTATACTGTTTAGTAAAAGTTTTACACTTTTTTTCATTGTCCAGTATATTAATGCAAATCCTCAAAATGTGTGCTGCTTTTCTACAGTTGATTGCATTTCTTTCTAGTCTAATTTGCTGTTCATGTCTAGAATACCATATAGTATGTCTCTGTCTGTCTCTCTCTCTCATCCCTCTCTCTCTCATCCCTCTCTCTCTCATCCCTCTAGTGTTTACAATGACATCTTGGTTCCTATGCATGAACAGTTTTCCTGTGCTTTGCTGTGACGTGGTGATTACACTGCTGCTCTTGTGAACAGGAGGCAGAGTTATTGGGATCAATGCCTGTATGGTTTTCTGATCAGTTTTCCTATGTCATATTCCATTTCACATTTGCAGTGTGTGAACTCTGGTTAAATGTTCATCTATTCAAACACAAAGTAGCTGTATAAGCGCAAAGATCACATTACACAATCCTTGCTATTGTGACTTTTCCCTTTTATCAGCATCTGATTGGCTAATTTAAAACCACACACAATGTTACCATTTACCTGATAGGTTGTGCAATGTTCAGCTGCTGGCTAGGAAAGCATTAATAATGTGTTATATATAATTAGAAGAAGTTACATCCTTGCTTAGTCTCCTAGAATTTCCAGAAGATGTCAACACTTCACAGAGGTCACTCAGTCTGCCTGAGAAGGGGTGATTGAGGCCTTTATATAAATTCCTCACTAGCCCAATGGTGCTCCACAAGCAATAACCAAAAAATGTAGTGTTTTTTTGCAAGGTTAACTAAATACCAAAGGACACAGTATTTACACATTGCTTGTTTTGAGAAGTAGATATTAAGCAAAATATGGAGTAACACTTGCCCAGTGTACATACAGCAACTAGTTTTTCCTCTGAGTATATAGAAAAGCAAACACAATATTGCAAATGTTTAGAGATTGAGGCTTGGGAACGAGGTCACATGTGGCAGGGCTTATAAATGCCCTAGAATGTTATTTAACAAATTTAGATTTTTTTTTCATTACTTTTACTAGGTTGACCAGTAGGTGGCACTGTTATAATGGCTGTGAGCAGGTGGTACTTTATCTTAACAAACCAATGAACATAGCAGCTCCTATTCTTATAACTAAATACCTTTTTTTTTTCATTACATTTCTCTCTGAAGAATACATTTTAGCAATCTGCGTTTCTGAGTTCTTATTTAAATATAAATAGGTACTATATGAAAAACAAACTAAATCTAAGTGTAGAATGGGTTCCGTATATATGTGTGCACTGTTATAAAATATTATTAAAAATTTAGAATGCTTTCGATACTAAATTATAGATTTTGATAAATGTTCAGCCATTGAAACAAACAAATAACTACACTCCATTATGACTAAAACAAAATATATAAAATAGTAGTCCACAGTAGTCCACCTTTACCACCTTGTGCGTAGAATACAGATGAGAACAGAATGTTTCTCAGAGTGGGAATTACTATATGGATGAGGGTGTTCCATAGTGACTAGTACAGTTAGGAGAAGGGCAGATTGTGGATTTAGGTGGGTTTCTTAAGTGAATTTAAAGATCTGATGACTGCTAAGTAGAGGCTGATTGGTCAGCATAGGAAGAACACCATGGTGGGAGAGGTTTCAGTTGCACAGATGTCCCACCCCTTTCTGAGTAGCGTAATTTTTAGGCGACTGTTCCAATCAGGAAGGAGTTTGTGCTTCATACCTAGCAGTAGTTCACATGTTGGTATGACATGTAAATCCCCTTAAAAACCTGTATTTGCCCTGGTGCGTTCTGGACAATTAATTGGTATCTTGCAGCGGAAGAGAATCTGGTTATCAAACAGGTTATGAGGTGAGGACAGGGGTAATTGGATATGAATGTTGAGATGACATATCGCCTATCACACAGGTGAAATAGCTGAATACATGGTCGGTAATAGTGACTTATTTAAATTGGATTCTGGAGGCTATATCATTTGAAGATTGCCATGGAAATACAGGAAAGAACAGTTTTTTTGGATGGACTGAAGATGGCAAAGTGGGAGCTAACCAAAAATAGATTTTCTTTCAGAGTGACAGGTCCAGAACTCCCTTCTTGAGAACAATTTAAGTTACAGCTACAATGCCATTCTCTGCTGCGTAGGTCTGAAACTCCCAGCACAGATATCTTCAGTTCTTCTGTTACATTAAAATGCTTTAAATCTGGCATAGGTAGCCTTTGGCATTTCACTACAACTCCCAGTGTACTTAAACTGGCCTTAAACTAGAACGATTATTGACCTGAAATGCTCTGGTACAATTATTTGATTTATTTTTTTCACAAACTAAAAAATATTGGGTGCTAGCACCTGTTATTTAAATCTGAGCATATCAGCTCACTGAATGGATCTCTTTTTGTTAGGGTCTCCCTCTTCTGCTGGGATTATTGGTCCCAGCAGGAGAGGTGTATGGCAATGATAACGAGTCCTTTCCCTGGCGGGAATCATCCTGTTTATCGGCCACCTCCTGCTAGGATAGATAATCATCAAAGTGTATGGCCAGCTTTACACATAACACAGTTCAAGTTTATTTACTACTTGCAACACTAGAATTTTTTATTTTTTTTATAAATAGACACAATTTAAATGTATAAATAATGTATATTATATGATTTGCTTTACAACATGGTACCTTTTTACAGTGCTTTGGTGTAAATAAGGTGTATCAATGTTAACAGCTTTTTTCCACTATAGGCCATTCTATAGCAGTTTATGCTGTGGTTTTCTGTTTGCACTGGTATTCTCTAGTCAGAAAACCCTTCATTGGCACTTTTTGAATCTCAAACCTAATTTACCTGTGCAAGGTTTTCTCCAACTATTAAGATGAGTTTTTATTCATTTGCAACAAAAATAAAAATATTGTAAATATAGCCGATGAATGCACAGCGGAAATCCATCTGTCTGTCAGAATAACTGTACAGTGAGGCCTAAATAGCGCATATCTATCATTGCCATGTTTATAAATATAAAGAACAGTTTAAAACTAGAGCAGAAAAAAGGGACGCGAGAAAGATTAAGAAGCCTTAAAGCATTGTGTCAACCGCAAACAGCAGTTGTTTTCACCTGTTAGAACGGCACATCCACAAAGACCAACCTCTACATACAGCAATGAAACTGTAAGGCACAGTATCATAAGCCCATATGCTGGAAATGGCCAAGAAACTGGGACACAGTTTTGATTAGCAGGCCTAATGTGAGAAGAATTGTTGTGATCCCTGCCCTATGTCCTACTCACAAGGGCCACTTTAGCTGGACTACTGGGGGATGCAATAAGGATTGCCATTAAATGCTCTATACTTAAATTTAGCTTTTTTCGCCAATCATGGATATTGCAGCATGAAAAATAAAGTACAAGGGTGCTAGAACCATACTCAAGCAGCATAGCTGTGGGGGACAGTGTAAGTAGAACTGTGGGGGACAGGTAGAATCATTTTCTGGCAGGGGGTAATGTTTACAGGTGGACCAGTGGACCTAGGTCTGTAGTAACATGGGGAGGTTTTCCATTCAACTATGTGGACATCTTCTCCATGGTAGCCAAATAGTGTTTAACAGCGATGAAGAAGAGGGTGGTTGGGGTCATGGCAGTTCTTGGCAATAATACAATGAACTGTATTTAAAATGTATTTGTCTGATTTGTCAGAGTGTTTATCTTGGCCCTCAATAGGCAGACACAAGAGAGACTCAGGGGCACTTTGGGACTGCAACACTCTGGAATTGCGATAGGAGAGTTGCCACTATGGACCAGAATTTAGTGCAGCTCCAATAAATATGGAGGAAAGTTTCATGCTCCCAACACCCCTTCCAACAAGAACAAGACCACTGTACTGAAACCAGATACCATTTACAATAGACATTACAGGTTTTCTTTTATAAGGGTGCACAGGGATGTCTTTTGACTTGGGCCCATTAATGCTTTGCAGGAGATTCATAAAGAGAAGTACCCATCCCAGGTTTGTTGAGTAGCAGTAAGTTTGTGGAAGAGCATATGGTGATAGAGACTGGAAATCATGCCCCTCAAGAGCTGGTTGCATTAACAGAGGGACTTCATTGGGATAATAGATCTACTGTGAGTAATAATCTACTAATGTCTGCGAGTGGGAGAGAAGAAACAAAGTAACACACCTGGATGTGTTTGGAAAATCACACCACTCAAAGGCCAAATTTCTATTACAAAAATCCAAAGAAGCACAGTGATCATCCTCCAAACTAATGGCCTCGAGCAAACAGGAAAGATGAGGTGCAGGCTAAGGGAAAGTCTAGGATGCCCCTCCAGGGTGAGGGGGGAAAGGAGGGATAATGTTTTAAAGTAAATTGTAAAGAGGTCCCAGATCTAGTGGTTGAAGCAGACTACGGGAGAGAAGACGATTGTATGGGAGTGTTCAGAGTTGGGGAGAAACACACTTCTCTGGTGCGAAATGTATGCGATATAGGATTTTTTTTGTATTCTAACCATTACCCTATCTATCCATTATATAACTGATAAGGTTTTTATGATTTTTGTTATATTTTCAATACTGAAAATGGAATAGATGGAACACAACTGATTGTTCATTGATAATTAATCTTCTATCATTGCTTACTGTAATATTTTTGTATATATGCAAATTAGAAAATTTTACTAGGTATCTAAATGATGCCAATTCTTGCAAGCAGCCTACACAATAAATTATATAATAGCATACCAATTACTACTAATATATTTTAAATAGAACAAATGTTTTAATTAAGAATTTGTTATCAAGGGACTGTGATAT
Source organism: Limnodynastes dumerilii (assembly GCA_011038615.1). Taxonomy (NCBI): domain Eukaryota; kingdom Metazoa; phylum Chordata; class Amphibia; order Anura; family Limnodynastidae; genus Limnodynastes; species Limnodynastes dumerilii. The sequence continues at coordinate 357,761 of WWET01001413.1, read as the reverse complement.
ACAGGCAATTTTTATGTAACCACAGGTGTAAATGACATGGGAAAAACATGATGGCCAAGCATAGATGTCATTGTCTCATGTGAATCATAGAGGTTATCCCAGCAGGCAATTACCTTTTTGGCAGTTGTAATAAAATGCTACATGTATCATCATGGGCTTATGAGTCTTTTCATTGATATGACACTTGGGTCCAGATTCACTAAGCTGCAGGAAAACAAAAGTGGAGATGTTGCCAATAGCAACCAATCAGATTGTAGCTGACAATTTAGTATGTAATAGGAAAGTAAGAGCTAGAATCTCATTGGATGCTATGGGCAACATATCCACTTTTCCTTTCCTGCAGCTTAGTAAATCTAGCCCAAAGTATAGACAGTATGTTATATTATATTTTTATATAAGAGAGATGAATTTCAATGTATGTAGGATTTTTAACGGTGTGTGATGATGATTGTTAGGGTAAATTTGAAGTCTGCATAAATCCTTGGTTATTTGGTTACTATTTAAAGACTGCATGTACGCAATCTATGAACACAAAGTGGCACGTACATAGCGTAAATGAGCAGCTCAATTCTTAGTACTTAAGAAACATTCTTCTTAAGTGTGAATCCTGCCCTTTGTTCTTTTTCAATATACCCACATCCTTTACTACAAAGTTTAGAATATAATGAAGAAAAACAGGTCTGGCACTTAATACCAAGCAATATATAACACTACGGGCCTGATTCAATTACAAATTCACCCCGCAATAGATGGTAACGTTTGCTGTGCGCCTTTTCCTGTCTATTACGGTAGCAGATATTTATGCGCGTCTCTATGAGATGCGAATAAAAATCTCCCCCAAAAAATTTGCACAATTAGCTTTGCACCGCAAAATACGCAGATGCGAGGCTAATTGAATCAGGCCCTATATGTCAACACATACATAAATAGGAGGTTTAAGTCACATTATAGCTATGTTAGCTTAAGCTCACCTGCCCTATATCAAGGCACTTTCTTTAGTTGAATCCCTAAATTGTGTTGCAGTATGTCTATTTTGAAAATATGTGGTAAGTCAACACCTTCATTTAAAATGTATGCAGCAGCCATGATGAGGAGGATCCAGGCTCCCAAAGTAAATTAGTTATCCGTAACAACAGCACAGGCCATGCTTCTTTTCAAATTTATTAAATGTTAAGTAGACTTAGGTCTAAATATGACCACTTTGTAAATACAAGGAAACAAAACACTTCCAATGCTCCATAGCAAAAATACATAACATTAAGCATGAATACCGACTGGAAACTCCTGAAATTTGGGTATTGCTCCTGGAATCCCAAGAGAACAGGCAAAACACCTGCAATGGGCTTAAAGCCTCAATTTAAACAAATGATTGCCTCAAATCCCATCCCCTGGTTATCAATACTGTGAGCCACAGCTTTACTAAGGATGGGTGGGGTATGATGATATCATTCCTGTCATTAAACCCCACACTATCTTTAGTAACACTATGCATCTTAGCATTGATAAACGGAGTGGGGTTTCAGGTCGTGATTTTCATAAATCTCGTCATCAAGCCCCACCACCATACTGCCAGCTCTTTCTTCCTTGAGATGAGAAGTAGGCAATTGTGGACCTCTGTGCATTTTCTGTACGTTCCCCTGTTGCTCCCTTCTCACATGCGGACTTGTGTCCAGAACCCTACCTTTAATTCTCTGTAAGGAGCTGTGTCTGCCACTCACTAACCTTCATCAACCTATACCGCCCCCATGCAATCCCTTGGTATTAGGCATGCAGATGTCATCGGACTTCTGCAAGCAGCTTGCGGAAGACAAGTGGAGTTATCTGTTTTGGTTCAGACTCTGACATTAGGGGCCAGGTTTACTAAGCAGCGGGTTTGGAAAAGTGGAGATGTTGCCCATAGCAACCAATCAGATTGATCTCATTTAACTATGTAATAGTTAAATGAGATCTAAAATTGTTTTAAATTATAATTACAGACTTGTATGTATGTGTGTTGGGGCATAACCCTATTTATTTTAAGTAGTGCTATCGGCCCGTATTCAGACCACCGGATGAATTGCATATACGGCCGGTGTTTTCCGAAATTTGATACTGCGCATGCATAGTAATTTGTTTACGTAATCTACGTATCTTTTCGTTGCGTATATGCGATCTTTCAGACCACATCCGGTGGTCTGAATACGGGCCATGCTGCCAAAGTAGGAAAAGTTCTTCTACCGTAAAGCAATGTAATATTGTAGAGCATAGCAATGTTCTAACATGTTAGCTAAGTTGTAAAATAACTGGGGAAAATCGCAAAAGCTAAACGCTAACACATCAACAATCCTAACCACATATGAAAATGGACAGGAATCTTGTAATAATGTTCATTATGGAGTTCTACCTTTAATGTAACATTTAAATCAATTTGTAGCTTGAAATATATAGTGGAACAGGAGAGTTTTCCTTTTACCTCTTGATAGATTCCTTAGTATGACACACAGATTTAAACTTGCTTAATACCCAGAGGGTCTGAAAAAAAATCTGCTACTTATCTGTGTGCTAAAAGCTATTTTGTTTGACTTTAAAAACATAAATAGTCAAATAATAGTTTCCTCAATTTCCTCAATCACAGATTAACTGGATATTGGACCACAAAGATTTGTATGTTTCTACAAGTAATGTTAATTTCTGTCTTGTGTATTTATTTTATTATACTTTTTGTTTGTTTTTCTTAGTTTTTTTTAAATATTGCATTTGTATTACAAATATAAAATGCACAGTAAAAGGAAAGCCACTAGATTTAGAGACCATTTTGTAATTGTTCCTATGTGATTATATTTTTTATCCGTAATACCAATTCTAAAGGGAGATTTACATGAGTAAATTACGTTTGGGTAGCAAAATTTTGGTTTCTTTTAAGAAATTCAATAAAAGTTAAATAAAATGTATGCATATTTTACATCTGGATATGTATTTTTAGTGTCCAGATGTAACTCCCAGCACCATTGTATATTTTATATTTTATTAATGTTATAGAGGGAAATAATATCTGTTTTTGAATGCTACACATTTACAAATCATAAAAGCAAATCCAATTGCTATCCGCTGGTTGTCATATGAAAGTTTGCCAGAAATATAGTTTACCCTGCGTAGATGAATGTTTGCCATTTCAGACCTGGAAGGATAATGAGAGCGCATGATGACATTATACATCCCAATAAAGATAAGTGGAAAGCAGACTGTTACTGAAGGAAACTCTAAAATGTATGGCTCTCCTGGACATAAGGGGAGAGATGATGAGTATGACTGGCTGACTGACTGGAAAAGTTCAGTTATATGGACACTATTAAAATAATAATTAATAATTACTAGTAAGCTGCTGCAAGCTATCCATTTTTGCCACCAGGTACCATATAAATTGCCTGAAGCAACTGTGGTGTATGTTTTGGCATTGTAGTATTTTTATATAGAAGTATAGATTTTCATAAGTCACTGAAAAAATATAATGTTGGAAACCAGTAAAGAATAGGGGGAGGGGGAAGGATTACAACTTGTCCTCATGGGACCCCAAGCAAGACCAGATCTCTCTTTTTGACAATAACAATCCATTAGCATTTGAATGCCCATCATTAACATGTGAATTGTATTTGCATATGTATGTATTGTTGGCAATTCTGCTCCTGCCATAGAGACCCAAGGGGACAGCTTGGCTAACTCATGCCATGTTTGTGAAGAAGCCTTTTCATTCTGCCTGCTGCCCTTAAACACAATGCAAGGAGGCCTCGTGGATCTGCACCAGAGGTTTAGCAGCATGAGATGAGAGGCAGTCTGATGTAATAGCTTGTATTGAAGGGCTTCAGGAAGTTTTGTTTGTCAAGAGGCATTTGTTGATCTTTGTCAATTTTTGTGGGATTCGTATCAAGGGAATATAACAAGCATGAGATAAAAAATGAAATCTATGTAGAAGTAAACTATGTTGTCATTCAGGTGATGGCACTGGACTTTTCTTTAGCCACCTGTTTTGTTTATGGGTGTCAGTCCCCATAGAGAAAAGCCCTATTTCGATAGGGCTGTTCTCTTCGCAGGCAGTTCCGAACTGGCAGGGAAATCAATTGCTTTTGCCTCTAAGAGGCATAACAATCGATCCCAGGAGCAGGGCCGTTTCTAGGGGCGGGCGAGCCGTGCGATGGCATGGGGCGCGCCCCTAGATAACAAAAAGGGCGCTTCCCGCAGCCCTCCCCTTGCAGTGGTAACATAGACCGCGGCTCACAGGCGCTGGCCGCATCACATAACAGATGCGGCCGACGCCTGTG
>WWET01001413.1:332480-353338 GCA_011038615.1 Limnodynastes dumerilii | reverse complement strand
TAATATAAGGTAAGTAAAGGAGGGACAGTGACAGTGTGTAATGTGTAGTGTGTGTGTGTATGAGGAAGGGGCAGTGTGAGTGTGTATAATGAGTGGGCACAGTGTGAGTGTATAATGAGTGGGCACAGTGTTTCCCCCCGCCCTGTGCTCTGCTAGGTCTAGAAATGGCACTGCCCAGGGGCACCGAAGATGGGACTCCAAAAGGTAAGTATAAATTTGATCCCACCCTTTCCCTAATCCTTATCCTAACCCTCATTTTCCTCAGCCTGATCCTAACCCTTCCTTCCCTACAGGCTAACCCTTACTCACCTCTCTGATGGGGTCTGCGGGGAGTGCTACGGGTCTGGCGGGGGCGAAGCTTCCGAAAATGAATGGTTAAGTATGCCAATCTGCAAACGTACCCATTCTAAAAAAATTGTAAAAGTCGAAATAGAGACAGGCGAAAATCATTTTTCAGCTATCTCTACTTCTAAAAGGCAGCATTCTTGCTGGGGACTCACACTGCTTGTTTATACCTCTAAACTAAGAAAGCAGAATGCTTAAATACCCATATAGTAAGAACTGATAGTTTCTGATTTTTCGAAGTAAAAGTAAGTATTTAGTAAAGGGGCAGCAAAATAAATATGTCTGTCTCTATCCCTGTCTTGCTTTTTCATTTATTTCAACATATTTTTAAGAGAGAGAGCTCAATTATCCGTTCTCTGAAAGCTTTTCAGAGATCTTGTTAGAGAATTATAGCCATCTTTATATCTCTACCAGATCCCTCCACTTTGGATATTGGCGCAATCAGCGGTTGGTGCATGCGCTGTCCATAAACAGTGTTAGTACTGTGAGATTAGTAAAACATGCTGCTGGTTGTAAATGACACAGAATTAATTGGCGTTTTGGCAGGACTGAAACATCGTGTCTGTTGATAAAGTCAACAATAGTTTTTTCATTATAGATTGCCGTGAGTATGCATTAGAGAACTAAGTAAACTCCCCGTCACTTCCTCTCTTGTGCGCATATTTGTGTGACTTACGCTGCCATAGGACACATAAGTCACACGAGTGGATCAGTGGTCTGTGTGATCGCTGATCCACTCATAAATACCAAAACCCACTCCTACTGCACAATTTAAATGCTTCCCCCATCCACCTTGGTGGGTGTAGAGGAAGCTCAGCACCTTTGTATGGAATATCTATCATATGGAACTAAATTTCGTACAATAGAAGTTGCAGTAAAACACATGTAATACCTGGAGGGTGCATGCGCCCTCCCCCCAAAACACTCCACTTACGCACTTTGCGTGTGTAAGTGGGGTGACTGATGCAAGAGTTTTTTCATAACCTGAAATATCTTAATGCTGAAAATACATGAAGGTGTTGCCATCTATTGGTTAAAATGGACAATGGAACCAATAGATAATGTTCAGAAACATATTTCCTTGCTTTTACTATATTAAACAGTGTTATAAAGAAAGCATGTGTCTTGGTGCCCTTGCTGTAAGAATTTTACAGTTGTAGTTTACCTTTTTCCAGATATGGGTTCAAAGTTTGGAAAGCATAAGAAGGGATAGTCAGACTGTCATGCTTGCAGATACTTGGTGTATATGTTTATTGGTTTATCACAGCTGTGCTATAGGGTGCAGAGTCTAACACGTCTCTGGTGTTCACAACAGCCCAGATGGTAGGGATGGATTTGGCAATGGAAGACTTGCAAGTCACAGTACTTGTAGCCAGCAGACCATGAGATACAGACCAACTACAGATCAGGAGCACAGTGCCTTGATGAACAGGTAACGTTGTAAGGCAACGTTATCAATGGACCAGAATTCAGAGATAGACAGGAGGATTTCAGAATGTAGTGGAGGTCTTGCCAGAAAAACTGAGGAACAGATTCTGGCAGGTGGCAACCTAGGAACTGGAGAGAATCCTTAGGCAATGAATGGTAAGCACACCTGGAGAAACAGGATAGATATAGCAGGTGGAATGTTTGTGAAGGAAAGCGGTTTTCTAGGTCTACAGGGGTGCTATGTGTAGATGGCTTGGAAAGCTTCACATGGAATGTAGTAGAATAAACAACACAGGTGGAATCCACTCTGTACTTGCTGGAAACAATCTACAGGAATATTGAGAACCTGGGAAAGTCCAAGGGCTGGATTTACTAAGGTGTGGGTTTGGAAAAGTGGAGATGTTGCCTATAGCAACCAATCAGATTCTACCTTTCACTTTCTTTTTACATAATAGAGAATGTCAGCTAAAATCTGATTGGTTGCTGTGGGCAACATCTCCACTTTTCCAAACCCACAGCTTAGTAAATCTGTCCCCAAAAATGCAAAGAAAGCCCAAGTGATAAACCACTAGGAGAACAGGAAGAACTCCAGGTATAAACCCAAAACTTTGCCACTGATACCCCTTTCACATCACCAAATGTGAAAAACCCGGGTCTAAAAACCCAGGTTTTTCCGGGAGAAGAAATACTGTGTTTAAAAAAAAAAGACACCTTTTAAGTCCTCAAAATTCCCAGGTCAGAGCCTTTCACATCATCAATGAATTTCCCGGGTCTGCCCTGTCTAGCAACTGTCAATCATTGTAGAAATGAGCTCTTATTGGCTGCTTCACATGCTTTTACAGTGAATGTCATTGTTTTAATGGACTTGAAATGAATAAAAAAATAGCAACATTTATTTTGACATTTGAAGTATTGATTGATAGGGAAAAACCTTTTTAGATTTTATCTGCTTTATTTATGTTGCACAGAATGACAGGGCATGCTAGCACTTGTGGTTCTCCAAGTGCTAGCATGTCCTGCCTTCCTTGGGCATGCTGATGCTTGTAGTACTACTATCAGCATGCCCTATACTTGCAAAAAAAAAATTTTTTTTAAACTATCTGACGCTAAAAACAGATTTGTTTACTGTTGCCATAGCAACAGTAGACAAATCTGCACCAATCAGGAGGCAAAGCGAAAGACCCGGGTTGAAAACAACCCAGGACCTTCCACATCGCCACCCTTCCCGGGTTGAACCCAGGAAAAACCTTTCTTTTTGCCGGGGTTGAAATCCCAGGTCTTTTGACCCGGGTGGACCGGAAGTGCACCTTTCACATCACCACCAAATACCTGGGATTTTGCTGAGACCCAGGTTTTTTGTGAAAATCCCAGGTATTTGGTGATCATGTGAAAGGGGTATGAGTCTCAGATGCTATAAACAGCAGAAGGCCAGTGACGTAGAAATCACTGACCTCTTCTTGAGAAGTAGGAGTCTCATTGCTTAGCTGGAAGGTGTCCGTCCCAGTGCTGAGAGCAAGTGTTTGTAAAAGACAATTATAGTCTAAAAGCATTTGTAGAGGGGTTTTGGGAGCACATTGAAGTGTAGGTAGTTGCTGTAAAATAATCTAAAGATTTGTTCTGTAACACTATATGCCAAGTCTAGATCTGAGCAAAACCAGTTTAACTACGTGGGCAGGTAAATGGAAACTGTAGAAACAGAATAAGTATATGTTTCTTAGCTCAACTCTAATTTACAGATTAAAAATAAAGCTATGCAGTATGCAAGTTCTATGTGCAAAGATAAATATTTTCCTTGTAAGCAAAATAATTAAATTAATCAGCATCACTCACATTCTAATATGGTTTAGCCGAGTTGTACGTGTTTTGCCATTACTCCCAAACTCTGGATCGACCCCTTAGTGTATAATCACCAAACAGTAAATCCGGTTGGAACATATATATCGTAGTAAGCCAGCAGGTGATGCAATAAAAAAAAAAACATACACAGAGGGGTTACAGTTGCCTGAAACCCCCTGGGCAGGGATTAATGTTCTTAAGAAGTGGGTTAGTGTGGGGACAAGACACTTTTTGTGCACTTATTTTGGTGGGAAACTCCAGATTTTGGATGACTGTCCCAAGCAGTCAAGACTATGAGCCCAATTTAATTGGCCACAAAGACGTGAATAAGCGTATAGTGCACCTATTCCCATCTATTATAGTAAGAAAAGCTCACCGATTTTAATGGTGCGAGATAAAATCCACAATGTAAATTTGTGGAAAATGTAAACAGGCCCTATGTGCTTTCATGGACAATGGGAAGAAATGCCCTGCTTTACGTTATCCAGTTCCTGAAGAGGGATATACATGAACCTAGAGTTAGTGCAATCAGCAATAGCTACCTATTTGAAGAGGACAGAATGTCGCTGAAGAATGGCCTGGCACTATGTAAAACACAATCTCTAGTGGCATGTTATCTCTCCCCCTTCACAACCTTAAATCTTGTGTTTGCCCAAAATATATGATGAAATATGCTCACCATCATCTTTGTCTGACGCAATAAAAGCGGTACAAGGTATGGGGGAGGGGCATTCACAGGCAGACGCAAATTGCTTTTATTTTTTGTCAAAAGGGAGAGAATCCTCAGTTCAGCACATGCCAGTAACAAATCCTGGTATTCACTATGAACTTTTATACTAAGTTTTGGGAGCCCCCTTTGACTGCTGTGGGCTTCTGTATATGCCTAACAGAGGAAGTAAATAAAATGGGAATGATGTTGATGTTGAAGCTGTTTAGCTGCTGCTACATCTCTGTCCTGATTCAGTTAGGTGATACAGGTCGGGATAAGAATGCAAATGAAGGCTCGGGTGCGGGGATGACCTTTTACACATTGATCCATGTCCGTTTAATCGCAGATCAATGCGTAAAAGTTAAGCTAGGGCTCTGAACACGTAAGTGTCCAGAATTACTACTGAAAGAGGGGAGTGGGGGGCATGCATTCCTCTTTACCTTGCGTAATTTCAGACCCACGCACGCTTTATGTCTGGATCTGGCCCATAGTTTTTAGAATATCTTCTAGGTTGCTAAATTGCTTAGGAGACACCAATTTTAGTCATGTTGAAAAGAACATGAGTAGAATTGTCCCAGTGCTTTACTTTAGATGCTGCATGTTAGATATATTTCATTTTGCTATCTGTTATCTTGGCTGTAGAGCTGTTTTGGAACTGTTGACACCTGCTCCCTGTGGTAAATTTTACCTGACATGTCCCTTGACTCTTGCAAAAGTAGTACCTTCAAGTTCTATATATAATTATATCCTGCACATTATGAAGATACAAACATTGTATGTTCCTAGTATATTATGTAATGTTAGAACTCATTGCTTTGTGATTGCCCTATTTATGCTTATTGGACTTAAGTCATTTTTCAGTCTCTGTTCTGTGTTTGTTTTGATCAGACTGTCTTGACCCATGTCTGTGCTCTTTCCCCCCATTCATTTTCCCTTAGCATATTGTGTATCCCTGTACTTTTCAGTCTGTGTCTCTGATGTGACCTGGAGTTACACTCCTCCTCCTGCTGCCACTGTACAACAAGGAAGGAAAGGCACATCACTGGCGGTGCTTTCTCTGGCTAAATCAGTGCTGGTCTGCTGTCTGCACTGGATCACAAATCATGTTTCATTTGAGATAGTCAATGTTTAATGTTTAAATGTCTTGGGTGTAAAGTAGAATAAGGGTATGAGAGATATGTAGGTAGGTTTCAAGGACATACAGGGATCATGTAGGAAGAACAGAGGCAAATGTTTAAGAGCATGTGGGGGGAATTATAGCCGTTTAAAGAGGGCAAGTGGTTGCCCCCAAAGTCGTGCTGTTTCTGTTGTACAGGGCAACAGAATTCCTTAGAGAAAATCCTTTTGCAGGAAATGAATTAGATGTTGGTGCTCACCTTATGTGAAGATTTCATTGCTGAATATAGTTACTGAAGAGCAATTCACACTTTTATTTACAGAAGGACTGCAGGGACCTTTTTGACAGCAAATAGATATTCTGGGACTTTTTTAATAAAAGATTACTCATTACGGGCCAGATTCAGAGTTTGAAAATAAGAGCAGAAACTTACACCTGGGCAAATCTGCACACAGATACTGACCAGCATTACTTTTACACTGTTATTTAGACTTGGGCTGGGAAACATCACTCAACTCCAATACTGTTTGCAGCATATGAATTTTGACTCTCCTGATATCAACATGGTTTTGCCCAGGTATAACTTTCCTCTCTTAGGGCCGGGTCTGACTGAGAGAGGGGAGTGAACGTCTCGAGCGGGCTGCCCTAACTAAAGCGTGTGTACGCCTCCCACACTGTACCGTCACCATGCTTTCCCTGTCCACCTTAGCGGGCGGAGGGGAAGCACAGCCCATTTCTTCCGTGCTAAGTTCTGTACGGTGCTAGGTACGCTAGTGTTACTAACGTAACACTAGTGTAACATCTGGAGCGCGCATGTCAAACCAGGCCACTTGCGCACCTTGCATGCGTAATTTTCCTAATGTTGTTAACACTAGATCTGATCCTTATTCTAGATCTTGTCCTAAGTTGTTATGTGTCACCCACCTTCATGCTCTGGTCTGTGCCCAGCAACCAGCAATGTAGCACCTATAGGAATAAGAGAGAATGGGTCTGATCCAGAGTTTAGGAGGAAGGGTAATACAGGTGTATGCCCAGCTTTACACCTGTATTACGCTTCCTCCTAAATCCTAGCAGAAGAGGGGGGGCCAGGGCTAATACCATGCTGCTGTGACAGCTTTAAAGGTATACTTTAAAGCTGTCAGAGCAGCATAATACATAGATATACAGCAGCGGTTATTGCAGGCAGTAATACAGATAATAATCAGCCGAAGCTGCGCCTCACACAGCGCGGTTTCGGCTGATCCCTGTCTGTACTACTCCCTGCAATAGCCGCTGCTGTATATCTATGTACTATGCTGCTCTGACTGCTATAAAGTATACATTCACAGCTGTCAGAGCAGTTTTGTACATAGATATCCAGCAGCAGCTTTGAAGAATAGCTTTCTCCTGATTTAAATCAAACATGTCAAAAGACCAAATAATCGCACCAGAGCGTTTCTGGAATGTTTATTTGCTGTTTGAAAAATTGATCTCGCCCATTAACTACAGCGTTTATTTGCCTGATCACCCGACAATTGGGTGATCGGACCAATAATCGCTGAGCTTAAGTGTACAGCTCAGCTAAATCATGTTGCAATGTGAGGGGTTCCAATTAAATAGTTTTTCATGCAGAGAAAATACTTTACATGTGCACATAGAACTCACACACTGCATAGCTTAATGTTTAATCTAGAAAATAGAGTTGATATAAGAATGTTCACCTCTCAATTCTTATTCGGCTTTCAGAGTTTAAATTTCCCTCCCCTTGCAGCTTTAATATGGTATTGCTCAGGTCTACACTTGCACCTCAGAAATGGTGTAAGTGCAGCTACGGATCAGCCCCACTGCTGCTTGCTTCACTTATTGACATTCAGTTGTTTGCAACAGTGACATGGATTTACTGTCAATACAGAAAACTACATCAGGTACTACATCACTACTGCTACAATGTTAGCTGCACACTTTATCTAATATGTATTTATTTACTTTATATCCAGTGTGATGAGCTCTGCACTGCAGAGAGAAGACTGTCAGTACCCAACAAGGGATATAATTCTTCTTTTAACCCTTATCAATAGTAATCAGCTATATGCACAGAAACACATGCATATACTGCATGTCCATACAAACTAACAAAAAGCAACTGATGTCTCAAAACCCCTGTCCAAATCAAATGAGTGAAAAATATAAAGGGACAGGAACACGTATCTATATTTTTTATACAGTGATTATGAGTTGGAAAACCCACAGACAACCCGTTCACCTGCACAATAAAATACTCAGTAGGAATGTTTTAAAAGCTAGAATTTCTATTTCGATACGCCTTAAGCCTTCCTTGTATTTTCCACACCGTGGGAGGTAAATCATTTCTAGCAAGGGATATTTTCTGCTCCAGAATGTTTTTTTTTCCCCCTGTGCAGAAAACAAAATATATCACATGCACTTGGTATAAAACAGCAGGCTGGCAATGGACCTGCAGATTGAACTGCAGGAGGTGCCATGTACCATTCTGCCTGTTTAAAGCTTTAGAGCCAAAATCTTGTCCGCTCATCTACTAGTGACTTTAAGTCGGGCAATGCATTTTATCATAAATTAACAATATTGTAGCATGATTATTGTAGAGACTGATTTAGACTTTTTAAAATAAGTTCTTCTTTAGACTGAATACTTTTTCTGAAGAAAAGTTTATATCCCTGTATAAACCACTGAACTTCCCTTCCCTTATTTTGTCAATAACAAACTTCAATTGGAACACCCAAATAATAAAGGCTGGAATGGTTATTTGTCCATAAAATTTGATAGGTTTTTCTATTTTAACCCATAATTTTTGTAGAAAGTAAAGCTGGATACAAAACAGGTTTGCAAAATGATTATCATGCAGATCACACAATGAATGACTGTGTCTAGCGACATCTTATCAGTGTGTTCACTGCAACGATGCTATAGAATCATTTGAAAGGGCCGTATTCAGAGATCCGTTTTTTCGGTAAGTCAAGTGCGTATGTTTACGATCTGATGAACTGTGCATGCGTAGTAACTAAATTTACGCAATCTACGTTGATTTTACACATGGAAGTCCATTAGGCACAAACTTGTGAATCGCACGTGGGAAGATCCGTACGGAGGGGGCGTGGTTATAATCCGTCTGGTGAAAGATGCGTGTAAGTGGGTGGGGGGAGGCATTTAAATTACCATTTGAGGGTGCGGTTAGTTAGATACGCACGTACGGAGGCATTATACGCTAGAAAATGCACACTTAAAGATAAGGGTGGGTCAAGGCACTCGTAAGTCACTGTCAACCCGTCCTTGTGAGGGGAGTGTCATGGGTGTTGCCTTGCAACGGATGTGCGTATATTTGCGTAAATGTATCATTTGATTATATTTTCAGAGAGTTCTAATTCTACTGATCAACTATGTCACAATGTTATTTCAAATAATTAGTGTGTGCACTTTACTGACCTTCTGTGCAACAATTCTACTACCTGGCCTTTCTGGGCATAAATGTTCAAATTTGTTTTGAGCTGAGTGCTATGGAAGAAAACAGGTCTTGCTGATAAATCAGCCTTCTTATCGGGACTTAAGTGATTAGTAATGTCATGAAACATATTGTATCTTCTGAAATTGAATGCAGTGTGTATCCGATAATAATAAACAATCTCTTGCACTTACACTGTTTTATATTATTCTCCATACCCCTAAACATTTACAATGCCAAAAACAGGACAGATAAGCCCCTGCCCTGTCCAAACTCAACCCAGGTCCCAATCACACTCCACCCATATTGGCACGACCACATGGACAAATTTAATATAGTAAGAAAAAAAGAAAAAAAAAAGACCAGTTCAGTTATAAATGCATGCAAGCTGCCAGATATTCACCCTAATGCAATTTGTATTTTTCTCTTAGGGGTGCCTATGAAATTCTAGCTAAAATTCAGCATAAATGTGCCTGGTCAAGCATGGCGTAGTATAAACCCCCTATAAAATGTAGCTAATTTTACCATTTTATTTGTTATCTTTTATCAAATTTTAAACTAATGCTTAGCATAGTACGTTACAAAAGTCATTTTGTCCTGTTGCTGCCCTTGCCTCAAAATATAATCCATACTTGCAGTGGAAACTCTACTCTATTCTAAGTGAGCAGTTTGAATGCTTTATTAGAAACCATTTAAACTATGAGAGGGGGGCAGTGATACAAATAAAAAATATAGCTGCTCCCCAAACCAAGAAGTGTTGTGTGGCCGGTTGATTATGACAGATAGTATAGCCTCAGCAACTAATGGAAAAGAAACCCTAAAAAGCAATATAAAAATATCTAGCAATAATAATAAACTGAAGAATAGGAGATTTATAATGCAACCTCTCAGAGCAATGTGTGCAAATGCTAGGAGCTTAGGAAATAAGATCCCTGAACTAATGGTGTAATGAAAATCATGACTGGGACCTAGCTATACCGGGTTATAATTTATTTAGGAGGGATAGAGTAGGAAAAATTGAAGGAGGCGTATTAATGTATGTTCAGGAAGGGTTAAATTCAACTTTAATAGGGAAGATTGGAGAAAAAATTGAGGCGCTTTGGGTAACCATAGAAACCCAGGGGGTTATTCTTCATACTGGAGTGATATATAGGCCACCAGGGCAAGAGGAGGAAATGGAAAATGTCCTATTGCTTAAATGGCATTAAAAGAGGAGGTAATAATCATGGGAGATTTTAATCTACCTGATGTATACTGCGGTGAGTCTTCAGCAACCTCCACTAGAAGTAGGAACATTTTAAATTCATTACAGGGAGTGTCCCTTAAACAACTGGGGATTGAGCCCACTCGCAAAGAGGTCATCTTAGATTTGGTACTTACAAATGGTGACAGAATCTCAGAAGTAAGTGTGGGTGAGAACCTAGGATCCAGTGACCATCAAGCAGTGTGGTTTAGTATAATGACTGAGAGAGACACGTGCCACACAAAGACCAGGGTGCTAGACTTTAGGAAGGTAGATTTTGTAGAAATGGGGAAATGTGTAAGTTATTCTTTGGCAGAATGGAGACACATAACAGGAGCACAGGAGCAGTGGGGAAATTAAAAAAATGCATTATTAACAGCAACAGATCTTTGTATAAGGGAGGTTAGGAAAAACCCCAGAAAAAGAAAGCCAATGGGGTTTACAAAAGAGGTAGCAACGATAGTGAAGGCAAAAAAGATGGCCTTTTAGAATTATAAGCAAACTTAAAATAATGTGACAAGGAGAAGTATTTAGCAAAACAGAAGGAGGCTAAAAAGGTTATCAGAACAGCAAAGAAACAAACTAAGGAAAAACTGGCCCACTTGATACAAAAAGGAGACAAAACATTTTTTTAGGTATATAAATGAAAGGCGAAAAAATAAGGAGGCTATGGTAAGTTTCAAAACAGAGAGTGGGATTCCTGTTGAGGGTGAAAGGGCTATGGCAGATCATCTTAACAAGTATTTCTGGGGGAAATTACTACTACTTTCACTGAGGATCAGGTATTAAAAGAACTTTCAAGGCTGAAAGTGGACAAATCAATGGGACGAGATGGAATTTTGAATGGCAAAACCATTAACAGAATTATTCAGTCAGTCACTAATAACTGGGATGACTCCAGAGGACTAGAAAATAGCAAATGTTGTCCCTCTGCATAAAAGTGGAAGTAGGGAAGAAGCATCAAACTACTGACCAGTGAGTCTCACATCAGTAGTAGGGAAATTGATAGAAACACTGTTAAAGGAACAAATTGTACAGTATCTTAAATCCAGTAACTTACAGGATCCCAAGCAGCATGGATTCACTGGGGGAAGATCATGCCAAACAAATCTTATTGAATTTTTTGGCTGGGTCAGTAAAGTATTAGATAAAGGGGGAGCTGTAGACATAGCTTATCTAGATTTTAGCAAGGCTTTTGACACTGTGCCACATCGCCGAATGTTAAATAAGCTGGAAACTTTGGTATTAGACTTAAAGATAGTTGCATGGATACGATCTTGGTTACAGGATGGACAACAGAGGGCTGTAGTAAATGGAATCCCTTCTGGGGATGGTAATGTAACCAGTGGAGTACCCCAGGGTTCTGTACTTAAACCAGTGCTATTTAATCTCTTTATAGGTGATATTGCCTGTGGTATCAAGGGGAAAATATGAATTTTTGCAGATGACACAAAGTTATGTAACAGGGTAGACACTCCAGGAGGGGTACAGAAAATGAGGGATGATCTAGGTAGACTGGAGGAATGGTCAAGAGTGTGGCAACTGCACTTTAATGCCAAAAAGTCATGCACTTGGGGCACAAAAACTCAAAAGCTCAGTATATCATTAATGGTACTCCATTAGAAACTACTGAGGAGGAAAGGGATCTAGGAGTCATTATTTCCAGTGACTTAAAGGTAGCCAATCAATGTAACAAAGCAATGAGAAAGGCAAGTCAGATGCTTGGTTGCATAGGGAGACAAATTAGTAGCGGGAAGAGTGAGGTAGTAATGTCCCTTTATAAATCATTGGTACGACCTCGCCTAGAATACTGTGTCCAGTTCTGGAGGCCATATCTCCAGAAACACATAAATACAATAGAGACTGTGCAAAGAAGAGCAACTAAAATGGTCCATGGCCTTTGTAACAAATCATACCAAGAAAGGCTAGAGGAACTAAACATGTATAGCTTGGAGCAGAGAAGGGAGAGGGGGGATATGATAGCAGCTTTCAAATATGTAAATCTGAAGAAGAGTTTTTGGGGAGTTGTGGTAGTCCTCTTCAGTTTGTATTTAAATGCAGGATTCATGTATATGTCAAAATTGATAAGGTCAACAGTTTTGCTGTGGTACCAAATGACTGGTAGGCTTAACACCTCAAACTTATTATATCTTACAGTGTCCATGTGTTGAAACTGTTATATAGAATATTGTAAATACACCTGCAGTGGTAGACATTACTATAACCCTAGCTCAACCGTAACCCTAAACCCAATTGTCAGTGGAGCAGCAAGAGCAAGGATGTAGCATAGAAGACAGACCAGAGCATGTAAGGATAAGAGCGAAGAAGAGATCAAAGAATGGAGGGACATTGGCTGGAGCAACACTGATGATGATGGCTGGGTAGCAAAGGAGCAGATGGCAAGGACAAACCAGAGAGTTGAGGATGAAGGGACAAGAATGAGCAGGGAGCGAAGGACAGAGGAACAGCAACTAAAGCAGCAGCAGCAGTGAGGATGGATGGGAAATACAGAGAAGAAAGCAGAGGACTGAGTGACAAGTATCACGAGTGAAGATATGTGTATAGTAAAAATAACGTTTTACTGGGGATAACAGGTCAACTGCTATGGAAGTCTTTATTGTACCTGTTGACAATGATACAATCGACCTTATAGTGTAAACTGTTTTATTTTTGACCTTGAATGTCTACTAGATAATTGTAACCGAACTTGATAAAATCATTCAGGCTGTGTTTGTGTGTATATACTGTAAGAGTCTGAGGGTAAATTCAGTTAGTAATATAGGCAATTAGGACAATCCTGGTGGGAGTATGTGATGGGTTGGACATGTACACATGGGGCGGTATTCACACCTAAGAAGCTTCTGCTTCTTAGGTGCATGTATTTAGACCCAATACACATGCGTAGTAAGTAATTTACCCAATCTACATACCAGTTAGGTCTTTAAAGACCGCACGGAGTAGTTTAGTTAGAGGCGGCGTAATGCTGCCTCGGGGAGTGATTAGGTAGAAGTTGGAGGGGGGAAGGATTTAGATTAGCCGGGGAGGGCAATGTCTGTGTTTAGTTTCCTTCTTAAGAAGGAAACTCTGCACAGTTAGATAAGGTAGCCCAATGGCACTTGTGACATAATGTACGGGGGGGGGAGGGTTGGATAGGGGCAGGACTGGTGACCTAACTCACTCTTAGGTGTGAATACGGCCACTGGTTACTAAAAAAAGAATGGGCCCAGTGAAGAGACAAAAGAAAATGTCACATATGTCTTATTTTGTCTGTAACTTTGATGTCATATACTACTTCTACCAATGTCTATAAAATATCCAGCTCTGCCTGCCGCAGGTAGATTATTTTCCGTGAAGCTTGTGTACTGGTACTAGCCATGTGTGCTCCTCTCCTGGTTTTGGCAGTATTTCTAAATATTATCCTGGATGGAGCTTAGGAAAACATCTTTGCAAATAAAACAGGTGTTTGGTGTTTTGCAACCACACCGAGATACGACTTCTAAGCGTTTACAATATTTAGTGCACAGTGTTCCATATATGAAATATATCATCTTGACAGTAAAGAGTTACATTTTGTACTTTATGTGTGTGTTCTTTTATTAAACATTCAGGAGCTTACAAATAGCTGGAATGGACAACAAAGAGAATATAGACGTCATATCAAATAGAGGAGGAGAGCTGTGGGCAGTAACAAGTGATTCACAAGTCAACAGGCTTATTCATGATGAACACTTTTCTCTGCATTATATGAGTCAGGCATGAACCATGCAGAGAATGACGAACTTTGCACTAGTCTGCTTATATTATGAGCTTTTTTTATTCTTTCTTGAAACTGAACAAAGCCAGCAACCTAAAACATGTAGCATGATAACATGGATCCTGTAATGATAACATGGATCCTGTAAAAACCAAGTAATCTAATAAGGCCTAAACTTTTCATTGACCTAACAGTACATCATTTCTGGAACTAAAGCTAGAAAAAGTATGTGAATGTGTGACAGTGAGGCAGAGGCAGAACTAGCGAGTTGGGGGTCCCCAAAATTAACTGGTAGGAGAGTCAGGCTTGTCTTTGAAATCCATCCATGGGAGGCAGATGATTATAAAGACTGAGAAATTATCCATGGCTGAAGAGAAGAGGTCCTGTATGGCCATATACTGATTTTTATGAGCAATACATAGTTTTATTAAGGCATGGGGGATCTCCAATGAATAGTAATCTAGGCAGGGATTTGTTTTGTGGAGGGTGAATTGGAGAGAAAGTAACTATAACTCTGGCATCTGTTGGACCTCAGAAACTAGTTTTGCAGGAGAGTGCCACAAATTAAAACCAAAATAAGTAGAGACAGAACATTTCCACAATAAGTGTAGGAACGTTTCCAGTGCTGCTCCACATCTCCAGCACAATGATATTTCTTTAGAGAAACCTTAAGTAAGTGTGATGGGACATGGAATCATCTTGTCAGAGATCACAAATTTCTGTAAAATGTCTTCACTTCTGATAAGATTCTCAAAGCTTAATATTTATATTTACAATGTTTAATGAAAGTAAATATAAAATTTTAATGTTATGTTCTTAAAGTAAAGCACACTGGCAGAGGTTTTTATTTCAAACCTTAGTCAGGGTTGCCGACTCTCCCAGAATATCCGGGAGACTCCCGAAATTTAGGTAGTTCTCCCGGTATCCCGGGAGAGCAGGCAAAGTTCCCGCAAGCCCTGACCAGCTCAATTTCAACTGGGCGGGGCTTGATGATGTCATCAAGCCCCGTCCATCCCATGTAACACTAGAGATTTCATGAATGATTGACAAGGGCGGGGCTTTATGACACGATTTGCATAAATCGCATCATTAAGCCCCGCCCCTTGCAGCAAGCTATGGCTTCCCTCTGGATTCTTGCACACTTGATGGACTGTAACTCCTATTTTTAATAAAGATTACACTTATAACTGTATATCAGATACCTGTAGTACAACAAGATGTACAATGCTATTAACCACACATGACAGTACTAATGGATACCATATGAATATAGATGTATGGGCTTCAGTAGACAAAATTAAAATATAGGAATAATCAGTAGAACAGGTTTTTACCCTCCTCCATGAAACTGACACAATCCTCAGTGAGTTTTGACCTCACCTATGGGGGAAATAGTATTCAGAGATATAGAAAAAATATCAAACCCAATTGACCTTTTAAACTTCATTTATATCCAATGCAGCCTTGTATTTTTATATTGGCTACCTCACTTGGGAGTCAGTATAATGACTTCTTTGACATTGTCCTTCATATTGGTATTCGTTAATAAACCCACCTAACAGCTGATGTCCTTACAAGTGTTAGCCCATTAAATGGAATGTAGCAATCACACAGAAGCAAAAATCGGTCAAATGTGATCATTTGCTTCACTTTAGACAATAGTTGCATCATTTCAGTACTTCTCTTTAGATTGATGCTTTGCTCCCTTTATTCTAGGCATTTTTTCAGAGCTCTTTTGAGATTTTATTCTATTTTAAATATCCTGAAAACAATAATCAATTTCCAGAAAAATAGGCACTCAAGGAATATAAATCTGACATCTGAGGCATCAGTTTTCAATCATTTAATAATGCATGGCTTGAAATCGATCTTTATATACATCCGGTGGCCAAGAGCAGTAAAAGCTTTATATATGTCTGTACTGCTTAGAATTTACATTTGCCTAATTTTATCCTTTTATATACCTTAATCTAGAACTAAGTTGCAGTTAAATTTGTAGGTGCAAAGAGAGAATTTAACAAAATTCCACATTAACCCCTAAAAATGAGATGTTTACTGCTATTGTGTATCTATGTTGGTGAGACAAAACATTTCTGCAAAACACTGAGCTATCTTAAGTTGCCATGCTGGACAATGAATTTTCACCAGCCACTAATTATTATGATACAACTATCTTTTTCTGCCACCAGGACCCTGGACAATTCCTGTTATATGAGCGTTCCACTTATAGAGACGTTAGGAACTTAAGTGTGTATAAGAAAGAGGATTAAATATGTTTTTGGTAACTGATCACATTTAGATGAAAATTTGGGTCTTCTTTACCTATTGGCCCAAAACTACCCTTTCTAAATATAAAACTGAAATTAATATTTTTTTTCTTTGGCCTATAAACGTAAATATATATGTGCATATATTTCTTTCCACTGAATATATAATCATATATGCAAATGAGAGCAGATTAAAGCCACACCCCCTTTACAGACACTACTCCAGGCATAGGCGTGTCTACAATGGGTGCAGGGTGTGCAGTGCACACGGACCCCTCTGAACAGGGGGCCCTGTGGCATGCATCCTGCACCCTAGGTTAACAGGGGAAGGGGGGCCATTCAGCATCTATTTTTTTCCCTCTAATATCTTCCAGAGGGAAGATATAGATGCCAAATTAGTCCCCCTTCCCCTGCGGTGGGACTGTCCGGATTCGCGGGGTGAAAAGGGGGTGGGGCTTAATGGCGCTGTAAGCCCCGTCCCTTTTCGCCCCACGCATTTGGACAGTCCTGGCTCAGGTAAGAGGGGTGGGGGGCCCATGTGCAAATCCTGCACACGGGCCCCCTCACTTCTTAAAACGCCCCTGGCCCCAGGTATACCGATTTTCCATTAAACTATGTTGGAGGGTATGCTAGTTTAGCAATTTGTGATGTATAGGGGTTATGTCTGTAGCTGGCCGCGCAATATACAGCACTAGTTGCTACATTTTTCTTGAATTACATGACCATTGCTAGGATGTTTGCAAGACTGAAAGGAGATAGGCCTGATCAGGGGTATATCTATGGGTCTAGTGCCCATGGCAAAGTAAGGGACTGGCGCACTCCCCATTACTCCCAGTACTCCTATCGTATGCCTCCAGCATCTCCCCCCAGTACTCCCATCATGTGCCTCCACCATCTCCCCCCAGTACTCCCATCATGTGCCTCCAGCCTCCCCCAGTACTCACATCATGTGCCTCCAGCCTCCCCCAGTACTCCCATCATGTGCCTCCAGCCTCCCTCCAGTACTCTCATCATGTGCCTCCAGGCTCCAGCTCTCCCCCCCAGGTTTTCTTATCTTATCTGTGTCCACCGAGCAGAAATGCAGCTAGAATTGCAAGAGACCTGCAAGGAAAATGAAGTCCCATGGCCACAGAGAAGCCTGTGACCGCAGGTATCCTAGCAATCAGCCAGCCCTCATTTTAAAAGCATCCAGCCGCAATCTGACTCCAGACCAACACTGCACTAGGCGATGCTATCTCGTAGCCACAGGTGGCATCGCCTATCTTTGGCTGGTGCCCCTGGCGGGTGCCATCCTGGCCAGGGGGTAGACTTGCCTCTGGGCCAAATTAAGGTTGGTGAAAGTTGCACATTCAAGAAAAAGGGCAGATTTTCTAAATGATCTAGAAATCACAATTGTAGCTGTATACATGTCATGTAACTAGTATTTTAGAGCTTAAATGGATTGATTACTGTCAAAGCTTTCACTTTTCCTTTTAGAGTTTTTAGAAAACCTACCTCTATTTCATTCAGTTTATCCCAAATCAGATCCATATGGGAAAACCCTTTGCACTTTGGTGTAGGGGTGGTTGTTTGTTAATGCAATCAGCATCTGAATTCTTGTATATATTCTCGACTGTTACAGCAAGGAAAAGCTACCTATTTGCTACCACATGCCTGAAACTAAAACTTACCAACTTACTCAGGTGTAGATGCCTTTCTTTAGATTGTGTCCACTTCTATCCAAATGTTGCTCATTCATACCATATTTATACAGCTAAAGCAAGTTGGAATTGTTCATCTATAATAAGTTAAATGTCAGAGGATACAATGATTCAGTCTAGAATAATAACTTATTCTAACAAATATGAACATAATGGACATAATATAGTGGTACCCACTGAGCAACTGTTGCAGTAATATATCACATTTCAGACTGTTGATAAGAAAATGCAAAAATAAAGTGCCATTATGAGCATGGGCATTATTAAACCTAATGGATATAGAAATCTATAGCGCAAGCCTGCAGGGGGCTGTGTTTGTTTAATGTGGTCATCGCTTATGTAATTCTTTACAGTTTGACAAAATATCTGTCTTGGAAATAAGGGGTTAATAAACTGTAAACCAATATTATCAATTTGTTAGTCCTTGGTTAAGATGATATAGGAATGAAGGGGTCTTATGGCACTATAACCTCTAAGCATCCATCTCAGGAATATGACAAAAAACACACAATACAATGTCCTAGCAGTATATCCCGCAATGTCCACGTATCCAAAACAACTTGATGGAATCTTCTTGCGTGTCCTGATATTATGTCCCGATGTCTTGATTATGTCCCACTCCCAATTAAAGCTGTCAGGTATCCAGGGAAAATGCTGTCCTTAGATCTCCCCCAAGATAGATAGTACATAAAGGAAACCAAAGACACAAAATCTCCCAGTGCAATATGTCACTCAGCCAAATGCTTTTCTGTATTCCACTCGCGATAAGGCTTTCTTGAGTCTCAGCATATAGAAATCCAATAAACTTCCCCCACTTCCAGAATTTCTTTTCCAATAGGATTTTATATGTATATTGTAGAATCGCAACCACTTCTGTGGCAGCATCAGGAGGACTCCCACTTATCCACCCTCAGGTTAGGAACTACGAGCGCGGCTGTTTGTTATTTGGCCGCCCTTTTTCCCATCTTGTCACGGTATGTTTTGTGGAGATTTGTGCCAGTCTTGATGTGGTTACGATTCGGGAGATACTCCCCTGGGGGGTTGTTTTAAGAAAAGAAGATTTTATTGAAATATGTGAAGTTTTTTTAATAAATAGAAAAAAATTGGAACTTGTGACTCTTTGGAGTCTGTTTAAGGTTTAACAGTGAAATATTTTTGAGTTCCTCTACAAGTTGTTTGCCCAGTTCATCTGCGGTACAGGAAGAACATTGATATTCGGGAGGGGAGGAAGGAATTATCTACTTTTAAAAGTTGTCACAGGTTACATCATTTAAAGAGCCTATATCCGATATGACAGACGAGACACTGAAAATCTGAAAGAATAGCATACTTGTCTACTCTACAAGATACATATATTTTCCTATTGGAAAAGAAATTCTGGAAGTGGGAGAAGTTTATTGGATTTCTATATGCTGAGACTCAAGAAAGCCTTATCGTAAGTGGAATATAGAAAAGTGTTTGGCTGAGAAACGTTTAATATATTGCACTAGCAGATTTACAAAGCTGCGGGTTTGGAAAAGTGGAGATGTTGCCTATAGCAACCAATCAGATCCTAGCTCTCACTTTCCTACTACATACTAGAGAATGTCAGCTAGAATCTGATTGGTTGATATGAGCAACATCTCCACTTTTCCAAACCCGCAGCTTAGTAAATCTGGCCCTTTGTGTCTTTTGTTTCCTTTATGTACTATCTATCTTTGGAGGAGAGGACAACATCCTAAAGATGGCATTTTCCCTGGATATCTGACCACTGTAATTGGAAGCGGGACATTATCAAGATCAGTACAAATTATTAGGACATGTAAGAAGATTCCATGAAGTTGTTTTTGATACGTGGACATTGTGGGATATACTGCTAGGACATTGTATTGTGCTTAGAGGATATAGCCCCTTAAGACGTCTTCATTTCTATATGTTATTGGTAGCAAAAGAGGGTATACCTTTTTATACTTCTGGGGTGGATGTGGAGCCACCCCCTATGATAGTCCAAGAGCAGCTTTGAAATCTCAGGCGCGGGAGTGTATATATTTCTTTTTTTTTTTTATTGGTTAAGATTAGTTCTATGGGTTTAAGTAATATGGAACAGCATGGCATTTGCTAATAACATCCACTTATAAGATGTTCTGAACCACCCACATATCTGCCTCCTATGACACAGATGGTGTTTTTTTTCTGAACTGCTTGTGTGTGTTGGGCCTCATTGGAAAGCTATGGCTTATCAATAACTACTCAATAAAGCACTTGTGAATGATGGAAAAAAATTACTTGGAAGTGTTTGAGTAATAATGATCAATTATCTGACTTTGCAATAATATTCTAATGTTAATTTTAATAATTTTGGGCCAGATCCAGATTTAATAAATGTAGCTCACTTACACATATATGCGCCCTCCAGATGTTACGTTTGTGTTACGAACGTAACACTAACAATACTATCATCATACGGAACTTAGTTCTGTATGATGGCATTTACAGGGGAAGGGGCTGTGCTTCCCAACTCTTTCCGTGCGTTTGGGAGTCTGGTCCTTTGTGCTGTATCTAAACTTACGATTCTCAGATCTCTGAGCAAAATCCACATCTAGACATCCTTGTGTTCAGATTGTAACCAATCTAATACTGTCGGATTCTGACAGCCAGGGACTGACTGAAGTCTGGATTGGCACGTATGAACAGTTATAGGGCCCGATTCAATTACCTGCAAATTCGGGAAAAATTTGTGGATTTTAATACACTTCTCTGAGGTGCTAGCTTAAATCTGCAATGCACATTCACATAAAAAGCACCACGACCAGGCATCGTGGTTCATTGAATCAGGCCCTTTAGTGTACTTTGACTAATAGAGAGAGCCCATTTTCAAACTCAATGAACGTGTCCTTGGGCCTGATCCAGACCTACGCCGATGCGCTGTGCTTACTAAAGCACAGCGTATCGGCGTTCACTTACCCTGGCACTCCCCCTGTGCGGGCGTATGGCCCCTTCCTTACGCCAGCTGAAGGCTACCCTAA
>WWET01001413.1:302567-329545 GCA_011038615.1 Limnodynastes dumerilii | reverse complement strand
ATGCCGAGTTTTTGATGAAAAACCCGGGTATTTGGTGGTAATGTGAAAGGGGTATAAGTTGGCAATTTCCAAGTAATAAAAGTTCAAACCTATTGCCTAAACATGTTATTTGGGTAAATTGGCATAATGCACAGCAGCGCATGCACTTATTGCTGTCTGCATGATGCATCTATGCACACAGACATATGAGAACATCACTTGTCCTTGAGTTTTCCGGGGTGAGTGATTTGCAACTTCGTAAGGGAATAGTTTGTTTAAAATTAGGAGACTGGACTGTTTAATGTGAAACGTTTACTTCAGGAATTGCAGAATTGGCGTGTTAGGTAACTTCATTTCATACATTTTTTATCATTACAATGCTCACGCTTGTATATATTCAGCTGGTTTTGTTTTTCATTCATTTTAAAATCTCACTTTTTTTACGTGAACAACTGAATGCTTTTGAAGGTAAATGGCATAAGTTAGGTAACAGCTGTAACTAGGGTGGTGCCATCAGTGCTTTAATGCAGAGAGCAGGATGCCCTGGAGGCGGGCACTTGGGCACCCATTGCAATGTTTTTATAAGCAATACGCTCATTCTATGCAGTCTCCTTCCAGCTCCAACAGGACTTTCAGAATTTCAGGAGCGGATAGGGACATCTGAGCATTTTGGTGGGGCTACATGGACTTAGCAGCCTTTGGACTCACAGGGAGGAGGAGCTGCAGCAGCCAGAAAGACTTTCTGGAGTGTGTGTCTCATTGCTGTGTTAGCATTAGAGTAAGTGGATGTGACTGCTGGGGTAGAATTAGGGTAACGCTGGGTACACACTGGGAAGTTTCAGTATCGATCTGATATAGCTCTTGTTATAGCAAACAATTATGTACCCGATGTATAAGAGTACACACTAAAACGTTCTTCCGCTGAATCTTTCATAATTTGCTCCCATAATGCAGTTAGATATTTAATTTAGTAAAAGATCTACAAGAGGCAGACCTAGGAGGAAGCGCACAGTAATCGTTGCTGACAGCTCAGGACATAGTACACACTAAATAAAAGCAAAAGATATTGTTCCATCGTTGGTCACAATTATGAGCTCCCAAAAATCCAATCAAATGTTTAGGTAATGTTTCAGACTAATCTGCAGCATTGGACAGTACACACTGGTAAGATTTTGGCTAAAACTGTTGTTTCCTTGTGTAATCTGCACGATTATTGACAGAGAAAGCACCAGTGTTTACCCTGTGTGCTGGGGCAGAATTAGGGTTGGTGTGTGTGTGTTTGTGTGAGGCAATTATAGTGCTGGGATAAATTAGAGTAGTGGCAGAAATTATTTGGGTTGCTGAAGAAGGGATGGGTCATGTTGAAAGGTCTGCTATGGCATGAAAGTTGGATGTTTATACAGTATTTTATTTGTAAAATTTAATAAAGCTTAAGCTTTAAAATTAATTTAAAGAGTGCATTTTTTTTGTGGGGATTCTCTTAAATTAGGTTTCCCCGATTCTCTATGAACCTCTGATAGAGGCTGATTCCAGGACCCTTTAAACTGGCTTTTAGCAAAGCCTGACTGTCTTTTCAAAGAGCCTGGAACAAGCAACAGTAACTTTTCTTGGGGTTTTAAAACATATTGGATAGAAAACTTGTGAATGTGTAGCATCCCTGCACAACCAAGCCAATATTTCTATTTCTGTTAATTCACTAATGTCCCTAAAACTAGAAATAAGTCACCTTCTAGCACTGGGACATTGCAAAATGTGTCTGTAGCAAATATAAAAAGCTGAAGTAGAAATCAATGATCCCCTGTCATGGGATTGCCAACTTCTTTTTTTTTCTTATCTTCGGGAGATCTAGGAGGGAAGAAACAGATGCCGGCATAAGGGTGCGGCTTAATGATGCCCACTGTCAAATCACTACTGCAATTCCTGGTGTTTCTGAACGTAGGCTGGGCTTGATGATGGAAATCATGTCATGAAGTCCCGGGGATTACTAGGCATGCAGGAGGGTGGGGGCGGCGGCTTTGTGGGAGATTTACTGACTCTCCTGGGATACCGGGAGAACTGCCAGAATTTCGGTAGTGACCCGGATATTCCAGGAGGGAACTGCCAGAATTTCGGTAGTGTCCCGGATATTCCAGGAGGCTTGGCAACCCTGGCAAAGATGTATAATAGTCCTGTCACAGCCATTGTACAGTTGTACTGTAAAGTTAAGGCTTTTCAAAGATACAGTATAAATTATTATTGAAGTATTTCCACTACTGTTAATAAGCTATTTACCACTTGTGTTTTCCCTATTACCCTGTATAAATCATTACCATGTCTTAGGTATATAACCGTAGCAAGTTGCTAACCAACTCTGTGTTTGTAACCCATTTACCATTGTAAACAAATCTAAAATATATACTTTTTCTTTGTTCTCAGTTCTCTTGTTTATTATATAATAGTCTTGTAGCACGAGCTTTCGTCTTGCTTTATTTATTAGACTTTGCAATCCTTTTCCTGCACTAATCTCTCTTGGCTTGTTTCTGTTATATGTTTAACTACATTTCTTACATAATTAATTTCCCTTTTAGCAATTTTTTTCTTTCACATCCCATACTTTCTTAATGAACCACATTTGTTGCTTTTTATTCATTGCAAATATGTAAACATAGAGTGCTCTTACTTTACCAATGCCAAGGAATGACATTTTACATTTGCCATATTGGGGTCCATTTACTATTATTAGCGCTGCAAGCGCTATTGCAGGAATCCAGACTTGCTGCACCTTGCTGAATACATTGACGGGGACATTTACTAATACTTAGCCCTCCGGCAAGGTCCCACGATGGTCTGCTGGAATTTCTCCGGAGACTGACTCTCTCTATCTCTCTCCCTTCTCTCTCTCTCTCGTAAGTCTTGATGTCATACGCAGTGGCTTCTTTTTGGACTTTTTGGACAAAAATTTCAAGTCCCAAAAGTGAAATATACCGTGTATGGGCCAGGACTTCAGAAAGAGAGAGAGAGACATGGAGAGCCAGACAGGTGAGTTTAACCCTTTCTTTACTTTTTTCTTTTTTTGCCTTTTGCCCACCGAAATACCCATTGGTGTCCCTTTATCATATAAACAAGGAACACTATTGGTGATTCCAGTGGGCAAAATATAAGTTAAATATTTAAATTTTTTATGTTACATGGACATGCTTATTATGGATTCCAGCCGTCTCCCTATTCATGACTGCTTTATCCACCCACAAAATCCTAGTTTTAATACATCCGGCCCTGGCCATCGTGTGGATCCTCAGGTGTTCTGAAACTACGAATCGCAGCATGATTTACTAGGTGTCAGTGATACCGCCACAGATTGGTCAGGCCGAGTTACCTTCTCCAATACATCTGCACTTTCACCACATATTTAATGTAACAGAGAAGAGAGTGGGAATTCTGCCCCCAGAATTATCTTTCCTACTATAATATTTTTTTATAACATACCTTTATTTTCTCTACCTTATTTTCATTTGTTCTAATAATTTGCTATGATTGTAAAGCGCTATGTAATCTGCTGGCACTATATAAAAACCTGTTAATAAATAAATTACTAGTTCTATTGCCAGGTGAACGTGAACAGTCTGTCACAAGCTCCTTTCCATATTTCTTGAGGTGGTCATTCCCTTGGTTTTTAGCATTTCAAAAGAATATGCCTCTTCTGAACAAATAATGCCAATTGTAGGAGCCATATGTTATTGTTAGAAACAGGGAAAAACTTTTCTAAATGTAATTATGCTGCCTACCTAAGGATACTGTTCACCCATGTCTCCACACCCATCTACCAGGACATGTTTAGTATTTCTAGCAAAGAAATATTTTCTCTATTACTAAGGATTAAGCTCTTCTCACTGTGTTCCAGCACTGTATTGGTTAAATCTGCAATCAAATATTCCTGGCTGCTGTTCTCTTGCGATCTCTGCGGCTGAAGAGAATATTTCCACCAACACAAGCAACATTAAATATAGCTCCAAGCCACAGGAGACAGCTTTAGATGGCAATTTGCCTTCCATGAATTGAATGCATAGGGTGTAAATATGGCTCTTGATTTTCCGATCTTTACAGAAAAATACAGGCAGAAGTGTCTTTTTATTTTTGTCTGCAATTTTTCCTTTTTATTTATTTTAAGATAGAAGTACAGATATACAAAACTACCATTGTTAACACCGCCTTTCAGCACAAATGTGATAGTCTTTGTAGAAGTCTACAAATTCTATGCAGTACCTTTTTATGCTGAGTTCAGTGGGTTTCATATTCTAAACATTTGTTGTATTTAATGCATTTTATTGTCTATCTAGTGTGATGGATTCTTACATGTATATTACATATTTCTGATGCACAATAGACACAAAACATAAAGTGTGTTTTAATATGTTGTTTTTAATAGATCTGAAACTTTAAACTTCGGGGGGGAAAAGAAAAATAGCTTTTTTATGAACGATCGTATAATCACATATGATATCATAAATTACACTCAGCATTTATCATAGCTACACTATTGTGTATAGCACACACCTATTTTAACCCCCTAACAAATTGCCCCTTTAGTCCTGTATGATGTATTTAAGAGGGAGAGACTTTGGTGTTAATACTGATTTTGTAATCTCTTATTTATGTTATTATTATTTTTTACTAAAATGTTTCTTTTTTTGGCGTAAAAATGCATTATCCAGTAGCTCTGGATCCAGACTACAAAATGTTGCCATACTGTGCATACATGCAAATCCATGTTAATCGATCAAAACAGATAGCAACCCTTTCCAGGCATAGGTTGAATGACATATAGAAAACAAATAAGACCTAACAGGAACTAAAACAACAAGCTGTATACCTATATATACCAAAATAAAGTGTACCAAAACACAGGGGTCATGAGCTCGATTCCTGGACTAGGCCTTATCTGTTTAGACTTTGTATGTTCTCCCCGTGTCTGCATGAGTTTCCTCCGGATGCTCCAGTTTCCTCCCACACTACAAAAAAACATGCTGGTAGGTTAATTGGCTGCTGAATAAATTAGCCCTAGTTTGTGTATGTATGTGCACTTAAAGAGGGAGCTTACTAAATTTGAGGTGCTCTGTGCCCAGGTCCACCCCCCCAAAACACTCAATATCCACCATCTATAAATTACTACTGAAAGATCACTACCCCAACCCCCCTCGATTTACGGAGTCTTGGGAACGAGACTTAACTGACCCCCCCACCCATCACCAGACGAATGGTCGCCGATCTTTCAAATCACCCATGTATGCTCCCGTAGTCTCTCGTTGGTTGAAACTCAGCTCAAGATCCTGACAAGATGGTACAGGACGCCTCAAATGCTCCACACATTTCTTCCTCAAGGCTCCCCACTTTGCTGGCACTGCAATCTTGCTATAGGCTGCATTGCACACATTTGGTGGAGTTGCCCGAAACTAACCCCCTATCGGGACCAGATCTTTGAGATAACACGTAAGGTGGTGAGCCCAGATATCCCTACCGACTCAAATTCTGGTTGCTTTCACTTCCTCCTGGATCTGTCGCCTTCCTCAAACACTCTCTACACTTATACCTGAGTAATGCTACCAGAGCTGTCACCCCAGTCCACTGGAGATCTACTACCACCCCCTCAATCTCCGAATGGGTCAAAAGAGTGGAGTTCTATAGGTCTATGAATGAAATGATCCAAACTATGTGCGGTCAACAATGTTTAGAGGTGTTGCCACCACATGTCTGTTACGGTCTGTATTTCTCTATGCTTGTCTTCTTAAATAAAGAACTTATACTAGTTTGGGTATGTATGTATGTGTATATATATGTTAGGGACCTTTAGTATGTAGCTTTAATGGGGCAGGGACTGATGTGAATGTTAAATATTCTCTGTACAGAGCTACATGACCTGACATCGCTATATAAAAACCTTTTTTTTTAAATAAATACAAAACCAATTATAAAACCCCCCAAAAATATACCAACAAGCAGGACTTCCATTAGGAGGGACAAACGCCAATACTTGAGCTTTACATTAACAGATCAATGTGCTGGTAATGCAGGCTGATGTACATTCAACCTATATGTGCCGTCCTATGTGTGATTGTGTCCTGTGTCCCAACATTTGGTGGCGGCTCTGCCAACAAGTCTAACAGAAATTGTAGAAACGTTGATAGTGTGGACAATATAGTACCATAAATAAGAGACTTGTGGATCTCCTGTCAAAGACCAATAGACAACAGTTTGTAGCCCATATGATGTGTGTGCTCTCCTTCTTTATTAAAAATAATACATAAATGATAAGCAATCTCTAAATAAGTTGAATGGCACTTCTGACAGTGAGTTGGATTGTAATTGTAAGCAGGCAATACCGCTTAATGCATATCTATCCAGGCTTCCAGAAGTAAGTTCCGTCCTCTTGATTTAGAAACTTAAGATAGGCCCTGGATGTACATACATCTGAGTGGGAATGGTTACAATGCCAACAGACTGATATAATGGCCTAGAACTTGCTATTTATTTTTGCTTTGGTAGCTGATTACAGAACTGTGAATCAGACACTGAGCCAGATTCAAACCCCATGTACTCTTGTGTAAGTAAACCTATTTGTAACATCTTCGTATATGCACAAGATGTTAGGACGATAATATCCTAGCATACGAAACGCAATTACACAAGGAGATCATAACGACAGGGCTGCCCATCCCCTCTTCCCACCAATCTTCCACAAGATGGGGGGGGGGGCATTTAAATGATACAGTAAGGGCTGGTTTAAAGAGTTCCATGTGGATCAGCAGTCGGTAGGTTTATGGCAGCATATCCTCGATGCATACCCAGGGTTTCTGTTGCAGCTCAATGATTAGCACTTGTGTCTCACACCATTGAGGCCAGGAGTTCGATATATCCGTGTGGACTTAGTATGTTCTCCCTGTGTCTGTGTGGGTTTCCTTTGCGTGCTCCAGTTTCCTTCCACACGCCAAAAACACACTAGTAAAACAAAATGTAACCCTAGTCTGTGCAGGGAATTTAGATTGTGAGCTCAAATGGGAAAGGAACTGGTGTGAATGATAAATATTCTCTGTACAGCACTGTGGAGATTGGTGGCAGTATATAAATAAATGCAACTGCGCAGTTGGTGGTTGAGCCTTGGCTGCATGCCCTGAATAATTGCTGTTACCTGGTTTGATGTCATGTTAAAGGATTGGCCAATGTTGTCACATGGGGGAGTGCATTTGTAATATTCATGGGAAGAGGTTTACCATACATTGTTAGCAATTACTGATATAGATGCACTGGTTTTTTTTTAATTGTTTTTTAAACGCAGCTGTGCGATTTTAAATGGCAAAGCACATCCTTCCCTTGTGGATGATGTATAGAACGCAGCATCGTTGCGTATGTAATTCAGCGCTCTTTCTTAATTGAGAATCAGGTCTAGCATATCTAAATGAACCAAAACTATTAAAAATTAGAAATGTACTTTTGACAAGCAATAAACAAAAGCTGCATTTGATTGGCTTTGTCACTGTGCTGCTGTATAGGCTAAAACACACACAGACGCACATATATGTGTATATNGCTAAACTAAAACATAGAACACTGTCATTTTCTTATACATTTTTAGCACCTGGTAATTTCCAGCATGTTTTGACCTGTACAAATTAACACATTAACCCACCTTTAGAAGCAAAATTTTGTTGTTTGAAACAAGATTATACAGATGTATACAAATTTGTTGGCATCCTTCTACAAGAAGGAACCTATATTTTAGTTTAGTTTAGTAATTTGCGTGCATGATCCTATATTTAGTAGTAATCATTGCATTTGGATCTTGATTTAAAGGAATATTTAAAATAATGGACCGTTATTGCACAACCTTGAGTGATAATCTCTGGGATCTAGCCATTTTGTAGCTCTTTTGTAGACTTCAATACCTGTGAACAGATTCTTAGGGCCTCATTCATTAAGCTCGATTTGGGCTAAATCGCCTAAAATCGCATGATTTGAGCTTACAAAATCGCTCAAAATCGTTATTTGTGTTTGATTTCAAATCACCATGGCAAACTTCGCTTGACAGAAATCGTCCAGATGTTTGCCATGTAAAAGATAGAAAGAAAAAAAATCGCCCTATTCACTAAAGGCGATTTGAACAAATCGCCTTCAGTGCGATTTGAAATCACCCAAAAAAATATTGCAGCCAGAGAGGTGCAATTTGCGGGTGATGTGCCGTCCCTGACCAGCAAAAACACATGTCCATAGACTTGACATGTGTTTTTGTGTGTGAAAAATCTAAGTGCTGCATGGCTGAAAGCCTTAGCCATGCTGTACTGATAGAACTACAAGGCTCAGCATTGCTTTAGCCTTGTAATAATATCAGCGGCAGCATGGTTAGGCTTCTAACCACGCATGGCTGCGTGTAGTGTGTGTTAAAAAAAAATAAAAAAATTAAGCAATAAACATACAATAACCCTTTTTCTATTGAAAATCACTG
Source organism: Limnodynastes dumerilii (assembly GCA_011038615.1). Taxonomy (NCBI): domain Eukaryota; kingdom Metazoa; phylum Chordata; class Amphibia; order Anura; family Limnodynastidae; genus Limnodynastes; species Limnodynastes dumerilii. Next base: position 321,093 of record WWET01001413.1, on the reverse strand, counting down.
CAATTTAGCCCTTTACAAATCGCACAACATCGCCTGAGATTAGAAAAATCGCGGTCAAATCAATTCTTAATGAATCGGGTGATTTTGAAATAAATTTGCGGCTATATCGCTGCGATTTCAAATCGCAGCTAAAAATCGAGCTTAATGAATGAGGACCCTAGAACTGTACTCATGGAAAGTCCAATGTTAGAATGGTCCAATGTCTTGTTCTCATTTATTGCTGCATCTGTCTGTGTTTTGGGACATTATTCAACTGGAGGATCCATGTCCTGCGACTGAGACAGTATGTTTTAGCTGCATTATGCCTTCATAGTCTAGAGATTTTTTTGTGCCCTGTATAGATTTAAGGCACACTGTGTCAGATGCAGCAAAACAGCCTCTTCCATGTTTCCCAGTAGTTATGGTGTCCTTAAACTTCCCACGGCTGATTGACCTCCCCCACAGGCTCAGCCCGAAATAAACACACGGACACATTGCTGGATTATAAAAGGGGGCATGATTTATTAATTAGAATAGAATTGAATGGACTATATCTTTGAATGGTAGGTGGCGTCAACGAGCAGGTGGGGAACAACACCAATCAGCAGATGAAAATCGGACAGGCATCCCCTGTCAATGCGCTCTCCAGGTAGGGTTAAGACGGGTACTAGCCCCCCTTCAACCGAGCACGCAACCAGCGCCATCCAAGGAACCCCGCCACATGGCCTGACCCTCTTGGTGCAATCCAGGAGTGTACCAATCCCTACCCAGACACCTTTACACCACATGCGCTTACTAACAAGCTGTTCCAGACTGCTACCGCCAAATAATGCCCCGTCTGTAAAAAAGAAACATGTTAACATTCCTAACATTAGGGAAGAGGAGGGAGGGAAAAACTAGAAAGAGGCTGAATCCAAGATGGCTGCATCATTTTATACCCCTAAAACCTAACCACCCCGCCCACCCCCACAGTGATTGGCTAACCCTACCAGACGGAGTGAGCCTGTGAAAGAGGGGGGGGGGCCCACAGCCGAGGAGTTTACTCTCTAATTCGGACCTCAGTCCCATTTTCTTTGAAAGCTTTGTTTTTCTGTGGACATAATTTTGATGATGCTTGCCAAAAATGTCCAGTTTCGATTAATCTGTAAAGCACATTCTTGCAGAAGCATTATGGTCTTATTTTATGGAGCTCACTTACACTCAAAAAGCTTTGGCTGGTGTTATCAAACACTTGACTTTGGAGTTCATCTTATATCTCTTTGGAAGTTTTCCTTGTCAATTTTCTAGAATTTTCACTATATTTTTTAGATAATCTGGCGTTAATTCCCCCGATAAACATAGGAAAACATAAATATGACTAGATATAAAGATGTTATATTTTTTTAAGAAAGTTCAAGCCTTAAAAATAAATAAAGTGTTCAGTATTCTGTTTTTCATTGATATTTTCCAGTATATCTTGCAAATTTAGATACAACTTGAAATTACAGGGACACTGACCACCGAAAAGAATGCCTACTTTGGAAAAGTCATGGTATAATGTCTGCTTTATCTTTCATGTTTGAGGTTTTGACATACTTGCTTTTACAGCAAGCAGCAACTAAAGGGATGTGTTTGCAGCGAGATTGAACAAACAAAACCACCTGATGAGGGTGTGCTCATCAAGGCTGGTGGGCGTGTCACCTGTCAATCATGCTGGTTCTGGGGGTAGGAACTAAGGACCATATTCACAGATCCGTTTCTTAAAAGTACGCAGTTATACACACGCACGTAGCAAGGCAACACTCATGACACTCCCCTCACACTGACGGGTTTTCGTGGACTTACGAGAGCCATAGGGCACCCTTATGTGAACGTGTGTAGTTACGGGTGTACTTCAAGGTACATACATGGGTATCTATCAATGCCTATTTAAATGCACCCCCCTGCTCTGTCTCACGTAACTTCAGATAACGTTCAGATTTCAACCACGCCCCTCCGCACGTATGTCCCCAAGTGCAATTCCCAAGCCTAATGGACTTCCGTGCGTAAATTCAACATAAACAGTGTAAATAAAGTTACTACGCATGCACAGTTCATCGGATCCTAAAAATAACACGCAACTCCACATGAAAACGGATGTGTGAATACGGCTCTAAGTGTTTAAATGTGAGTTTTTCTGTTGGGATGTGTGACCAATGCTGAACAAGTTGGTTGGCGTCTAGACAGCTGAATTATGTTAGCAAGTGCTAGGGTCACAAGAGAACTGCTTGGAAAGTGTTTCACAAGTTGTGTCACTTTGTAATCCTGACAATAAAGTGTGAGATGTAAGAATTGTGAATGACACTTGTGCCACACTGCTTCCAAAAGCTGTTCCTTGTAGAAATAAGAATCAGTGTGGGTCTGCACTTCTGTGTGGTTGGTAATTGTATCTTACAGTGAAAAGCTTCCCATTCTGCAATGCACACGTTTGATTGTTAATCACTGTCCATGTAGAACAACTGAGCGACAAGGATGCCAGAAACAGGAGCAGGGATTTCACAGTTGTAGAAGCGCTGGCCAGTTCTGAAGCTCATTTCCTGGAGTGTCGCTACCAGAAAGTGTTCAACGCCAGCATGTTTCCTTCCTCAGAGTGTATATTGAACTTGTAATAAAGTGTATCCTTTTGGCAATACTATCTTTTTTTTTTTTTGTAGTTTTTCTTTTTGTTTCTTTTTAATAATTGCAGATTAGCTGAGTATGTTTTATGAACATAAGCCCGGAAACATTGATATCAGGCTCATTGAGGCTTCTAAATACTTAAAACTTGGCAAAGTAGAGATGCTCATGGCTATAATCGTTTCATAGTATTGTTTTATTGTGTGGGCCCTTTTCAACATCTAAATAATAGTATATGAAACCATGCTGCTGAGAATCAGAAATCTAACCCTACTAAGGCTTTTAAGCAAATTTTGGAAATGAGCTAACATAGCTGGCAGATGAAAAGCTAAGCTGTAGAATTTATGCAGTGTTCTCACAGTGTAAAGGAATGGGTGCCATGCAGTTGTGTAACTACTGTGGGAGCAGAGAGTGCAGCTGCAGGGTTCGGAGGAGAGTTAGGCGTGTGGCAGCCTACCACCCCACACACACATGGAACTCTAAGATGTCAAATGCTGGGACTGCAATTAACCTGTTTCTCCTAATTCCAATGTGGTGCCTCAGTGGTGCCCCCAGCCTAGTGTCTCCCTACGCATTTGCCTACATTGCCTATATCTAGGGCTGGCTTGTTTTTCAAAATATGCAAGAATCAGGATGGAGCAAAGACTTATATAGCTGGATATTCCAAAACCTATTTGATTCTGAGTTCAAATTTTCTTCACCTTTCTTAATATTTATTTGAAAAATGCTAGAACTGAATACTTAGCTGCATCCATGTACAGTAGAGTTATGCGGTGTTTGTGGATGCAAGCAGGTGCATGGAACATGAAAGAGAACACCAGGTTGAGACAGGAGCAAGTATTCTATTCTGTATGACGTGTCCTGGAACTGTGAATCACCCAGTGCAATAGCACATATTTTATCACGTGGCCCATAGATGTGTGATGTTCAGCTACAGTAATAGACAGGCATATGGGCACATTTACATCTGTTTACATCAATGCATCTGACGTCAATCAAAAGTAAATTGCAACTGCCCCCATATGTCCAAAAGTGGTGCTTATTTTTCATCTGAATATTGCATAAAATTGTGTAAAAGCCTCTGAACCAAAGTTTGAATGCCCTGCACTGCTTGTAGTTATTATTATTATTATGAACAGGTTTTTATATATCATATTAAGTAGTGCTTTACAGAGAATATTACACATTCACATTAGTCTCTGCCCCATTGGAGCTACATACTACATACATTCTGTTACTCCCTTCTTACGTGTCCAGAACCATACCTTAACAACTCTGCTCGGACATGCGTCCACTACTCTCTGGCCCCTCATTAACTTGTCTAACCCCACCTGTCTCGTGGGGTTTAGGTATAAAAGACCGGCCCCTACCACAGAACGTCTTCTTACACGGATGTAGTTACGGTACGTAACATCTGGCGATGTACCAATGTTACATGTCAAGGGGACTTACGCAACAGATTTGTTCCGTGTCTATTTATGAATCAGGCCCTGTGTCTTTAATTCTACAATCCCTTCTATTCAACTAGCATAACCACAGGGATGCCATATGTAGGATCCCTATACTTTACAGAAACCTGTCTTGGCTTTTTTTTATGATAGACAGACTTCAAAATATCTTAATAAATACAGAGTTCAGTATGTGTGCGATATATAAATCAGAATGCCGTCAAGTCAACAGTTAACCTGTTGGGAATTAATTGCCTGACAGCTTCAACTTACTGGCTTTACTTTATCCGACAGGGTCGTTAAGGTAACCTGTCAGATAGAATTCAGATAGAATATTGTAATGCAACTCCAGGTCTAGCCCTAACCCCTTACTTAACCCTAACCACTAATTACAAATGATGCATGATGCAGAATTAGTGGTTAATGGCTCCAGTAGCGGTCAGAAGTACACAGGTAGGGACAGCTCCAGCGGTGGCCAGCAACAGGAGAGCAAGGCATGGAAGAAGAAACAGAGCAGAGGAAGCAGACAGAGGGACAAAGGAGAGCGAGCGGAAGGCAGGACATGTAAGAGCAGGACAGAGTAGAGCGACAGACAAGAGAGCAGCAGGAAAAGACACAGGTGCATTGACAAGGTAAGGTGTTGGTCTTATGAAGAGGTATCTTTTTGAACATACATATATGTTACCAGCCATTGTGAGCAGCAGAAGAAAACAGCCTAAATCACATCAAAGGCTAGCTTGCTGTGTTATAGGCTAAAAGCTTTATCACCAGTTAAGACTACTACTCATACAAATAACCAGAAAGACAAAGGCTGGAAAAGTACAAATAATTCATATAATAATAATAATATTTTATGTATATCTGTACTCTACAAATAATACATGCAGCAAACAGTACTTTCAGGCCAGCTTGGGAAAAGCATACAGGTCACACTACAGTAATACTGGGATCAATAGCAGAACTCATTGACTGATTCAATCACTGACTGAAAGGTTACTCTGACGCACTTAATGGACACAACACCCTTGGGCTTCCCTAACTTCCTGTTCGTATTTTCCTTCTTAAGAAAGAATATGAATGTTCTTTTTCCTACCCCACCCTCCCCGGCTCCTTACCATACCTCTCCCCACCCATTCTTCTTAAATCCGCCCAGAGGCTGCCATGGCACGCCTCTTTTCTACTTCCTAAAATACATGTGGTCTTTAAAGACCGCACATACTAAATCTATGCAACAGGTACATAGATTGCGTAAGTGACCTACTACGCATGCATACGGTCCAATAGTGATTAAGTGAATTATTAAATTGTGGCCATAACATTGTTCTGAGGAATTATTTCAGCTTATATGAGCAACAGCAGATCACCTGATCACAGGGCCTGGAGTGATAAGGGTTAACTTCCTCTTATTCCTGATGTGTTAGAATTGATATGCACATACATGTTCTGACTCGGGCTGAAAACGACAAACTCCATAGCAAGGAGGCAGGGCTGGGTGGAGCCATGCAGCTTCGGGGGCGAGCAGGCTGTCTGCTTGAAAGAAATTGTCAGAGTTTGACAGTTTAAAACAGCGCTCGACACTGAGTACTGAACACTTTAAAAGTACATCTTGACCAGCTGAGAGCTGCTCACTACGTATTTCAAAACAGCGCTGTTTTAGGCTGTCAACCCCTGACAGCTTGCTTACAGTGTAAGGGGAACGGCTGCTACAGACCCTCCCTCTACCCCATGCTCCTTAGCAGTCACTCCTCTTGCGCCCCCTATAGCTGCGTCTCAGCCCTGACTGTATATTCATGCCTGTGCAGCAGATCTGAAAATCCAGACTAGGAACATTTTTTAAATGATTAATTCCAAGAATATATGAACCCTTAAACAGAGGTATCAGATAGGTAAAAAAGCAAAGAAGATAAAGAGATATTGAAAAAATATTGAGCAATGTGATTTATCAGCAGTTTTCATGCATTATCATCACATTGCAGGCTTCTTTCATTTAGTGTATACTTGCTTGTCTTTCTTACCCAATCAGAACACATGGCACTTTTATGTGATTTTAGAGTGGGTGTTCCTTCTTAATACATTGTACAGCAAAGTTATTCCCGATGTGTACCAATCCAGACTTTAATACTTTAATACCTGTATGCCTGTATAGTGCGGCCCAGTGATTGTGGATCTCTCTTTATATTATGCACAAGGATATTATCACTGGAAAATTGAATTTATGAATCTGCTTCACTATTAATTTAAAAGTATACAGATTTTGTTTTTTTATGCAAATTCTAACCAGAAAGCTTTAGCAGAAAATAATATCCAAATCTGCTTTAAATGTCCATTTTTTTCAATATGCTATTGCCGTTGAAAAGTTGCATAATTTGCTTTAAAAGTTAATTACTTTAACACAAGCTTTCCACACACTTCATTAACCTCTGTTTAATGCTGAAGTTGGAGTTAATTGGTCAGGTGTTGAAAAACCAACATAAACCCTGAAAAAGATAAATGGCTTCCCTGAGACATGCCCATGTGAAGTGACTTTATTAAAAGTCTGTATATTTCTCACCCTTTCCTATACTCCCTTTGCAATAAATATTGAAGTAGGAGTCAGTGTCATATTTACATTATTATAACTATGGAATATACAGTTGTACCTGTCACATCACCACTATAAACCCAGGTTCAAGGCTCTAGCAACCCGGGTTTCAGAGGTACCGGGGTCCTGGTCCAGGGTCTAATCACCCCAGATTCAGACATGTGAAAAGAGAAGGGTTTTTCCTGTGTCTGACCCCAGTAGTGGTGTGAAAAGAGCCACACAAGTTTTTCAACCTGAGTCTCACCTAACACATCTGATTGGAGGAATTTGTTTACTGTTGCTATGGCAACGCTGTCAGGGCAGACCCAAACACAGAATTTCCTGGGTCTACCCTACAGTGTTATAAGGGTCCCACATAGCTTTTTTTTCCCCCTAAAATCCACAACAATAACCCAGGTTGAAAAACCTGAGTTATTGCATGGGGGTTATTGGAAAGCAGCTTTAGGGTTAGAGTTGTATGGTGTGACTGAACTAATATGTTAAATATGTTAATATGTTAAAAGGGAATGTGAATTGTAGCAACTGAAAATTACAACTTTATTATATGTAATGTAGCATTTTTAATCTAAGATGTCAAAGTATTATATAATAATTTATAATAGTAATAATGGACCTGATTCACACTTAAGAATCTTCTTAAAATAAGAACTTAAAGTCACTCCTGGGCTAAACCATGTTGATTGCAGGGGAGTCATATTTCATCTGTTGCAAACAGTATTAGTGTTGAGAGGTGATATTTCCCATCCCAAGTCTAAATAACAGTGTAATAGTAAAGCTGGTCAGTATCTGTTTTCAGTAAGCAATTCAAAGATGTATTCCTGCATGCAAACAATACAATTAACTTGACTCCCCCCAAAAATAACATGGTTTAGACCAGGAGTGTCTTTAAGTTATTATTTTAAGAAGATTCTTAAGTGTGAGTCAGGTCCAATGTTCCTGATTCACAGTTAAAATTCACACAGAGTAAAATTGCAAACTTACCTAAATATACACACGATTCAGAGAAAATAACCAGATTAATACCTCCCCCTGTGTCGGGAGTGCTTTTTTAAGGATGTAGGTCTTTGCTGTGTATATTTAGGTATGTGCAAACTCTATTAGCTGTGAATCGGCCATGCGTTTAGTTGCTTAAAATTGGTTATGATTCAAAGATACTTAACTAAATGCACTGATTATGATTGGGAAAAGTACATTTTTTTTGTTTTAAAAACAGCAAGTACTCTCATTAACATATGTAAACAAAAGCAGCATTAAAAATACAACTTTAAAATTAAAAAACCACGACATACTTAACAAAACACATAAATGCATACTGCACTGTTTCATAAACATTTTAAAAATTTAAGTAAGGTAAACAACACAAACAACGAATAAAATGAAATAAGTAAATCTAATGGTGTGTGGTCACAAAATTTAAAGTGGAAAAAAACCATAAAAAAAAATAAAAACAAAAAATGGCTTCCTTTACAAGGTTAAAGTCTTGCACAAAATGTACAATCAGCATAGAATTTTAAAAACCAGCCTTTATTTGTTTCATTTAAAAAAATACATTTATTGATTAACTAAGTAGGAGAAGATGCAAGATCTCACTAAACAATATGGTTCATCAACTTACGAGCTACCTTAACTTTCCCTGTATGTTAGGTTACGCAAGGCTCTCCTACTTGTGAATCAATCCTAACTCTGTTGGAACGCCCATACTGTACATTAGTGCAGCTCATTTGCATTAAGTGTTTTACCCCTCTAGCCACACATGTGGGACTTGTTCCGTGCCAATGTGTGCATCTTTCCTAAGTCTGATGTCCGTGTATGAGAATCAGTTGGCTATGATTTCTGTGTGTATATTTAGGTTCTGACATGCGCATTTTAACACGCACGGAGATTCTGCACTTAAGTGTGAAAACGGTCCAATAATAATAATGGGCCGGATTCAGAGCTCCGGCCGCAATGCAATTGAGGCCGGAGTTCTGCGAAAAGTGCTACTGCGCATGCGCAGTATTTTGTAACGTCATTTACGTTACTTCTTGCAACGTAGATTGCGTACACGCAGTCTTTAAAACCATGTGTACGCAATCTACGTTGCAAGAAGTAACGTAGATTATGTTTCAAAATTACTGCGCATGCGCAGTAGCACTTTTCGCAGAACTCTGAATCCGGCCCAATAATATGGACTGAATCCAGATTTTCGCAAAATGATCTTTTTTGACTACATTATTTGTGTCTGCGCACAGACTGCATACTTCCATCACGGATCTGGATTCTCCAGGTTCAGACTTCCATAAGGAGGTGTTGGCTGGCAGTGGGGCAGTATGTGTACAGTGTTTACGCAAAGTGGGAGTGGGAGGCATTTGAATGCTAAACTAAGGATGTTTAAGCCCTTATGTACTATCCAGACTTCGTAAATCCATGTATGTGAGGGCAGTGGTTTCCCCTTGCAATTGCTCGATTGTAGTAAAACAGTCCACAGTCATACCTCTAGAACTACGATGGAGCCACAGCACTGTAATTTGCGTTTACTCGCATCATCAAGCCAAATATAACAGCATTAATTAGGTGGGATTTGAAAACGTGTTCATATTGTTAAGCCCGCTCTGAGACAAATACTGGAGGTTGGCAGAACTGCCCAAATTTTGGGAGATTCCAGGACTTTGCTAGAAGAGTTGAGAATGTTAAATGACCAGCAACTAATGCCCCAGCCACATCCCTGAAAAACAAACCCACAAATAACTAGACATGGACCACTGTCTGAAATTTTAAAAGGGGGCAAAGATTTATTGATTACAACAAGATGAATTTTTCTTATTTTGGGATATAGCGAAGGCAGTCATAACAGCTGGGGTGTCCGCAAACAGAACAACTATTGTCCAAAGGTGCACTGCCACATGCACCAAATCTCTCCATAATTTCCACACCTTGCTAAGTGATGGAGGCAGACCAGGACCCTGCCACAGGGCAGAAGACCTAACTTACAATGGAGGAAGTGACCCGAATTAACTGATAAATTACCCATTCCCCATGCACCAAGTTAAATGCTTGTTGCACAGGTGTAATATACCTTTTTAGTATGTGTTTGACTTTTAAGTTTACATTTGTTTTTCTATTTTATTACATAAAAATGATCAGAGTTTTTGTTGTGCCTATATCTGTATGTACTCTAGAATGCAATATATTTTAAGTGTACAGCTAGCTGCGTCTAATGGACAATCTCCCAGTGAGACCATTACAGAAATGAACTGTTCTTCCTCCTTGTATTAGCCCTTAATGCTCGCAAAACTGGGTTAATTGAGATGAAAACACTTTGCTGATGTATTGCTTTCTTTCTGTCAACCCCTTCAGCTCCAAAGGGAAGACAGCGGATTCGTGTGTACATTTTCATAACACATAATTGTCTAGGGCCAAACCTAATATGATTCCCAGTTAGGAGTATGCATTATAGGCTGTCATGATATGCTTATGATGGCATTTTCACCAGTGTTTTAATATATGCCAAGGCAATATTAAAATAATACTCTGATGGCATTTTCATTGAGCCCATGTGAATTGCATGATATGTTTTAAGGTTTTGTGTCTAATTTTGGTTTTGTTGGTTTTTTTCTTATTCGAAAACCACAAATCAGTAAGTAAAAGAAATCAAGTTTTTACAAACCAAACTCATCCTTACATAGGGACCCTTATGAAACTAAAGATCTGGTAGGGTATTGTTATGCTGGGTACACACTGGCTCTAATAGTCAGGTAAATTATGAAGAGCGTACAAACAAACTAATGATTTGACCAAGCTCCCAGCCACACTGTACCATCTTAATAGGAAAGATACAGTATCAATAAGATTGTTTATAAAGACCGACTAATCCTATTATTGGTTGGAAGTGTTTCTGTAATGTTTTGACGGTGTTCCTGTGTTTGTTTTATATTAGTTTGTTGTTGCATGGTACAGAAGAGTGCTTTATAGTAAACTCTGCCCCCTATATCATTTAATGGGCACAGTCTACTAACTGTCTGCACTGGACTGAGGGTTTGTCCAACCATCCTGAGAGTCTGCACCTTTGTCTTGGGATTGTTTATTTTAGGGGATTGTTTGTGACAGGTGTGGAGAGAAAAGTGCACAAGCAGTGGGTACAGCTTCTAGCTAATGGAAATGTATTTATTTAACTGTAAAATGCAACTGAATATGATGATACAGCATCAAGATGTGTATATAATTCTTTCCCTTGTATAATAAAAAAAAATTGCTAAATGTTTTTTTGTGCTCTTTTTCAGATTAGCTTTATATGTGTATGAGTATTTGCTGCATGTAGGAGCTCAAAAATCAGCACAGACTTTCCTGTCAGAGGTAAGAATCCATTTCTGTAGAGGTTTTAATCTTTTGCTGTGTGGTCAGTCAGTAGGCAGGAAATGTGTATGTACCATAATGTAAACAATTGATTGCATACCTTTCTACAAAACAAATAGCAGATATATGAATTTAGAGAAGAAAACTACAACTAATAAATGCAACCTCATACTATTTACCTCGGCTTATTAATACATTTCCATGCAGTTGGCATTTATGTTAAAAAGTAAAAATATAAAGGACTTAACCACTAGTTTTCTCTTGTCTAATGCTTCAATGATATCAGGTATCATATATACCACACAAAGGCAAATTCTAGAAGCTTGGTATAACAAAGGAGTTACAAGAAGAGGTAATCTTCACCAAAGTGCAACATGCACAGTTGCTTCCTTTCACTGCTGCAAACATCCATTTTCGATTTACACACAGCCGACAGCCAATTGTCGGTTGTATGTATTTTAGAATATGGACCCATTCCGAAATTCAGCCTGCGACCCGCTGACAGACACAAACTGTTTTCAGCGCTTTCCTGGCGAATGACCGGTTTGTGCAGGGGAGGGGATGGATGGGAGAAGGGGACACTTAGGGTTAGTTTGCGGGGAGGGGAGTCTTAGGGCCTCATTTACTAAAGTCGAATTTGTAAAAAATGGCCAAAGTCCCAGTACTTTGGGGGCGATTATACCATCCCCGTATTCACTAGAGTCAAAGTCCTGGGACTTTAGCCTTTAGCAAAATCGACATGGCAAACATCGCTGTATGATCGCAGTCCCGACTTTACAATGGAACACATAGCAATCGCCAGATTTACTAAAGGCGTTTTGACACAATCGCCTCCAGTTCATCCTTAAATTGCTGGAAAACAAAACACCTTCTGTGTGTGGTGCTTTCATTGAAAGCGACACACACTTTAGCAGAAAAACACATGTCAACATCTTTGACATGTGTTTTTCATAGTTAAAAAGTGATGCTCAGCATGCTTAAAGCCCTTATCATGCAGATGCAGATAGTACTATAAGGCACAGCATGGCCATGTGTTTCTGCCCATGCTGTGCCTTATAGTACTATAAGCGTCAGCATGGCAAGGGTTAATGCCATGCTGCACATAGCACAATGTGTTCCTAAAAAAAAAAGCATTATTAAAAAAAACCATACATGATGCCCCCCCCTCTAAAAAAAACCATTGCATTAAATACTGTGCACTTAAATATGTTATCCTCCTTTGAGGAATATAAAATACATGTGTCTGCTATTGTAAATTTCCCTAGTTTAATGCCCTTTCCTATTGACTTTATTTTGAAATTGGCATACTGGTTCCAGTACCTCAGTCACTAGGGAGCCCCCTTTTATAGTGTCTATGATGTCATAGACACTATAAAAGGGGGACCTCTAGTGACCAAATGTTCATTAGCCACATAACCCCAGAAGATGGAGGACCAGGACGTAGCAGCCGCAATGAAAAGACGAAGAAACAGCTTCCGATCTCCAAGAAACTCTCCCAAAGTAAGGACTGCAAAACTGTGAGTTTAAGCTGTGAGTTTTAATTTTTTACAAGGGACAAGACTGTTATTTGATAACGGGAGACAGAGTAAAAGCCTCAATATTTAACTTTAAGAACCAGAGTGACCCAATGTGTTAATTACACAAAACAAAGTAATGGACATATAAATACTTAAACAAAGTAACAAACAGACAATGTAACAGAACCAGTATGCCAATACTGGTTCCTGTAGTTCCTGTTACATTGTCTGTTTGTTACTTTGTTTAAGTATTTATATGTCCGTTACTTTGTTTTGTGTAATTAACATATTGGGTCACTCTGGTTCTTAAAGTTAAATATTGAGGCTTTTACTCCGTCTCCCGTTATCAAATAACAGTCTTGTACCTTGTAAAAAATGTAAATCTGACAGTTTAAACTCACCGTTTTGCAGTCCTCACTTTGGGAGAGTTGCTTGGAGATCGGAAGCTGTTTCTTTGTCTTCTCATTGCGGCTGCTACGTCCTTGTCCTCCATCTTCTGGGGTTCCATGGCTAATGACCATTCGGTCACTAGAGGTCCCCCTTTTATAGTGTCTATGATGTCATAGACACTATAAATTGGGGACCTCTAGTGACCGAGGTACCGGAACCAGTATGCCAATTTCAAAATAAAGTCAATAGGAAAGGGCATTAAACTAGGGAAATTTACAATAGCGGACACATGTATTTTATATTCCTCAAAGGAGTATAACATATTTAAGTGCACAGTATTTAATGCAATGTTTTTTAGAGGGAGGGGGCACATCATTTACGTAATTTTTTTTATTAATGCTTTTATTTAGGAACACATTGTGCTATGCGCAGCATGGCATTAACCCTTGCCATGCTGACGCTTATAGTACGATAAGGCAAAGCATGGGCAGAAACAGATGGCCATGCTATGCCTTATAGTACTATCTGCATCTGCATGATAAGGGTTACTAGGATCGACGGCGATTTTTTTAAAGGACAATCGTCATGCTTTTATGCATAAAAGCACGGCGATTTCTCCATTAAAAAATTGCTCAACATCGACAGCGATTATGAATCGCCAGACAAAAGCGTGGCTGTTGTCTGGCGATTCATAATCGCTGCCCAAAAGCAATTTTAGTAAGAGGCCCTTAGAGTTAGGCTATGGGGAGGGGAGACTTAGGGTTAGGCTGCAGGGAAGGGAGTCTTAGGGTTAGGCTACAGGTAAGGGAGTCTTATTGTCAAGCTGCGGGGAAGGGAGTCTTGGGGTTAGGTTGTGGGGAATGGAGTCTTAGGGTTAGGTTAGGGAGGGCTAGGGTAATGAAAGGAGTGGGTTAGGGCTAGAATTAGCATAAGGGTTGAAGGAATAGGGATAGGCACTTACCTGTCAGTGACAGGGCAGAAAGTATATAACTAGCTTTGTCTTCAAAAAAGGGGGTCAATAACGGCCCTTTCGAAAAAGGGCCATTCTCAGGTACTACCCACACCCATGTGCAGTATAATGCTGGTTTTGATAAAGTAATGTGTGGAGAATAAATTAAAAGTAAAGAAAAAAAAAAGATACATTAGCATTAGCTGCCTTAAGCTAGTTCAGTGGAGTTTGATAAGACTTTGCTATGAGCTACAGTAGATGTGATATTCTAGAATTCCAGTATGGTTACTATCTATAAAATGTTAGTTTCTATGTAGTGTATGATGTTCTATCATGTTTAATTGTAATGAAGTAATTCTGACAACTACAAAGTTTAAACAATGTAATCAATAATGGCTTATATTAAATGTGTTGATAGTATCTGCTCTTGTTTTATTGGCAAATCTCTCGAGATATATATTTTGAAATTGCGGAGACTTCTGACAAAACTTGTCAGTGTTGAACAAGTTGGTTGTGTTTATTAAACATCTGTACAAGCAGTGGTTTCCTTCACAGTTTCTCTGGCCATTATTTTATTAACAGAAACAGATCAGTTTTTCCCTGTAGAGACAAACGGTTCACATTTACCAGCCAACAGGTAGTATACAATAGTGGATTCCCCTTTGAAAGACATAGAAACCGTGCATTCAAAGTAATTCACTAGATTTATTCCCTATAACATTATCTACATGCGCAATCCCTCTGTGCCAAGCTGTTCCCTGTTTAAACCTTAGTAATTGCCATATGTCTGAGGACAAAAGGTGTAGTGCACACTGCCCCTCACCATACCAGAAGCATTGCTGTGATGTTATGTACTTTTTCTGTTATGCCATGTATTGCTTGCCCTGGCACATGGAAGAGATTAATAACAGACATTCAGGTCACATCCTATCCAGATGTTTAAGATCAGTGTATTAAGCTTTCATTCTGTCCTTAATCCTGTCTGCTGCTTTTGTAGTTTGTTTGTTTAAGGCAGCAGAGTTCTATAAACCGAATTTTAATTCCTCCTAATGTGTTTATTTGTAAGTATGATTGGCAACATTTCTATATGTAAATGTATATGTAACATATACTCAAAAGTATTTACTTGTATTGATACTGTAAACAACTTATTGATTTCTACATTTTTAATTTGCATATAACTCTTCTGCAAGTTTTATATTGAAATGTAGTAAAAGGAATTTAAAAAGTCAGAATCCCATTAAGTGATTTGCCATTTTTAGACAATTCTATTACTATGCTTCTGATATTCCTACTTTACTGCTACTTCTGTAGGTACTTAATATTATCTAGTTCTTGCCTGAAAATATTTAGTCTTCTATTTTCCAAGTTTTAGCTAAACCACGATTCCCCTGCAGACAAAGTTTAGACATGATTCCAAAAATTCAATCTTGGTAGCACTGATGATATTTTATCAATAAAATAAGATTCATCACACACTGTGATATTAGAAATATTTATGAACAAGAACTAATGTGTACAAACAATCCAAGGACAAAGTTTAATTAGACTTGGATCAGACCAGCTTCTACTGGCCAAAAAGGAAAGTGGTCTCCTATATATTTTTCAAAGTCATTACTGCAGATCTATGATTGACACATCCTTTCCCTATATATATGACCTATAGTAATCCTCTCCATCCTCTCCTTGCTTTTCAGAGACTGTTAACTCTATCTTAACATTTTTGTATTGTTAAATACATCAATAAAATATATCCCCCACCCTCACACATTTTACTTATATGTACTTTTTTTATTTTATTATATATTAACAGTTGTAGTTTTACAAATTTAAGGAAACATTAAGAAACTATTTAATGACAAACACATTGGGAGTTCTATGCTTGCAATCTCACGATCTTTGATACAGTAGGGTTGGATACATTTTAAGGTCTACATATTGCAAAATAGACCTGTAAGGTGTGTCCAATCACCTTTAAAAGCGAACTAGCTATAGCAGACCTGTTTGTAAAATCAGGACTACTTACTATCATTGCATAAAATCTTATCTCCCATCATGGCTCCTCAGTAGGGTGTGATTCACTGCATTGAGTGATCTGTCTTCTGATAGATCACTTTATGGCAATGAAGGGCCAACTGCCATTAGTTATCGGCTGTCAGCCCTTTGAAAACATGGCTCCTGTGATGGCGCGGTTTCCAAAGAGTGCAACTGGTAACTATTTTTTTTATCCATAACCACCCCCTTCCCACAACCTTACACCTAACCCTCATCGAACCCTAACTCTAAATTTAACTCTCCCCTCTCTGCAGCCTAACCCTCCCCAAACTCTAACCTTCATCATCCCGCAGCCTGACTCTAATTTTAACAATTCTCGTTTGCAGACTGACCTTAACTCTCCCATAACCCTAATCATAGTCATCTGTAGCCTAAACCATCCCCTCTCTGGAGCCTAACTCTGTCTCGTAGCCTAACCCTAACCAGAATGGGTGCTTAGTTGAAATAACACCATTTCGGCATTGTACCGATTATGGAATTAAAATTTTCACATAAAAAACAGTAGGCAATGGTACAGATTAAATTAAGCTTTCAGCTGTATTATCCAAAATGGGCTGTTCATACAGGCAATTTCATTCCCCTCAGTAGATTTAAATACACACTCGATGGCAGGTCAGGCTGAAGTTTGTTGCTTCCTTAGCTCAACATGCTTTATGACTGATGAAACACTACCAGATGATTCCAGAAACCATGCCTTCCAACCAACCCAATTCCTGTGGGACAGTACCAATGTCAGTGGATGTCATGCTTGTCTTATATTATGTCCCGATAAGAGCAGAGGTTTTTTTGTTTTTTTTTTATTTAGTTTGTTTATTTATTTATTAAGTGTAGCTGGTGCTATAAAATAACCAGTGTAACCAATTAGCTTTCTACATATTGGTTATTCAGTCTTGGCTTGTTGTGTTTTGGGAGTTTTAAGCTGTGATCACATAGTTGTCAATTAGTGAAAGGTTCCTTACAGTTACTACAGTGTCCAGAATTCCTTACTAGAGAGTGTATTTGTGTTGTATTACCAGAGTCCAGAGACCACTCATCAGAGAGGACCTACCAGACATAGGTGTGGTAGAGGACTGGGACCAGCCCCTTTCCTTTTCCCAATGACCACCCTTTCCTTTAATTTTCTCCAAATGCTTTCTCACACTAGGGTCCATTTATTATAACGCTCATTGTGAGCGTTATTGTTCAGTGCAAGACTTGCTGCACCTCGCAGCAAGTCTTGCAACTGTTTTCGACAAATTTAATATATCTCACCTGTCCGGTGAGGTCCCACGATGATCTGCGGGACTTTCGCCGGGATCGAGTGAAGAATTAGTTCCCGCGCATGCGCAGTAGATGCCTTTTGGGACTTAGAAACTTTTGTCCCAAAAGGCAAGTAACACTGCGCATGCGTGGGAATCTGAAGCAGACACTGCGCCGGGACAGGTAAGAAATTTGTTTATTTTGTATAATTTTTTAAAAATATTATTAAATTAAAGTATTTTTAATAATAATGTATTAATTATCTATGTATCTATGTTTCTATAATTATCTATGTAAAAAATGTTTTTTACATTTTTTTTTTCATTTTTTATTTTCTGTACATTTAAGTTAGTGTTTTGCATTACAGCGGTCTCCCGATATATACCCCCCTTTTCCTCCACCTAATAACAGCTATTAGAGAGAGGAAAAGGGGTATACATGGAGGGATCGCTGTAATACCTACCCTTACGCCATCTTGGGATGGTGTTATTTAACGTATCGGCTCAGATTGTTAAAATCCGCTCCGACACTTTGTAAATTCAGCGATCAGCCCATTCATTAGAGCTGGCTGGCGATCGGGGAAGGAATGCTAATGATCACCATGGTTTCCATGGCGATCATTGCATTAGTAAATGGCGATGCCTTTATTTTCAGGAGATAAAGACCGTTTTCAGGTGAAAACGGTCTTTATCTCCTGAAAATAAAGGCATCACATTAACTAATGCAATGATCGGCATGGAAACCAAGGTGATTATTAGCATTGCTACCCCGATCGCCAGCCCGCTCTAATGAATGCGGGCGGGCTGATTGCTGAATTTACAAAGTGTTGGTGCGGATTTTAAAAATCTGCGCCGATACGTTAAATAGCACCATCTCAAGATGGTGTTAGGGTAGGTATTACAGCGGTCCCCCCATATATCCCCCTTTTTCTCTCTCTAATAGCTGTTATTAGGTGGAGAAAAAGGGGGGTATATATCAGGAGACCGCTGTAATGCAAAACACTAACGAAAATGTACAAAAAATTAAAAAATGTAAAAACATTTTTTACATAGATAATTAATAAATTATTATTAAAAATACTTTAATATAATAATAACTTTAAAAAACTATACAAAATAAAAAGATTTCTTACGTGTCCCAGTGCCGCTTCTGCTTCGGATTCCCACGCATGCGCAGTGTTACTTGTCTTTTGGGACAAAAGTTTCTAAGTCCCAAAAGACAGCTACTGCGCATGTGCAGGAACTAATTCTTCACTCGATCCCGGCGAAAGTCCCACAGATCATCGTGGTACCTCGCCAGACAGGTGAGATATATTAAATTTGCCGAAAACAGTTGCAAGACTCGCTGCGAGGTGCAGCGAGCCTTGCACTGAACAATAACGCTCACAATGGGCCGTATCCAG
>WWET01001413.1:236117-265988 GCA_011038615.1 Limnodynastes dumerilii | reverse complement strand
CCTGTGGCATAAAATTGCATTCCACTTCAAGTTGTTAATTCACAATCCTCACTATGACATTACTGTATATACAGTAGCTGTAAAAATATAGCCATCGCTTACACACATTTATTGGAGGCAGCCAGGCAATATTCATGACAGCGTGGATTTTCAGTTCACAAAGAACTTGCAAATTTACTGAGGCATACTGTAGGTATCCTTTACCTCTGGATTTGGCATCAAAGAAGAGTATCCTGTGTGAATACAAAGCACTGGAGTACAGTGCGTGGTCCGTGATACTATACAGTGTAATGATTCTTTCTCCAGTAAAAATTGTCTGTGGCCTAGCAGTTACTGATCTTGGCTGAAAAGCTGACTACTAAACACTCTAAGGAGTTTCTGAATGTTTGTTGTTCTCCTGCTGTGCTGGAGAACATCCTGGCTGCTTCAGTTATTCACTCCATTGCATTCCTTTGCAGAGTTCATACATAGTGGTTCTGTTGAGGCTAAAACATACATTGTATCTGGTGAGTTATGCTGTACACGATAAAGACAACACAGTTCCACAAAGCATTTACATGGGTTTCTATAGCAGTGGGAGCTGAAAGCTAATTTTTGTCTTGTCTTTATATAAAAAATACTGCCATTTTCTAAATCAATTTTTTTTATGAATGGGTGTGTTACCCATTCATTCTTTGGAAACGCCTCCATAGGTGCACCTTCTACAGACCCGCTGCACCAACCGGAGAGGTGAGAAACTCACTGCGGAGTTTGAGGATTAGGCTGTGGGAAAGGGAGGGTTAGGGTTAGGGTAATGGAAGGAGAGTCTTAGGGTTAGGCGGTGTGTAGGGGAGTCTTAGGGACAGGGTGTGGGGAGGTGAGTCTTAGGGTCAGGCTGTGTGTAGGAGAGTCTTAGGGTCAGGGTGTGGAGAGGTGAGTCTTAGGGTCAGGCTGTGTGTAAGAGAGTCTTATGGCTGTGGGGAAGGGAGGGTTAGGGTAATGGACAGGACCATCTTTTCCACTGGGCATTATGGGCAGTTGCCCAGGGTCTCAGGGGTTCTGGGGCCTTGAGCACTGCTGCCCAGCCCCAGCTGTCAAAGCATTTACAGGCAGACTGTCCAGGAAATGGTTACATTTTTAATCCCGTGCATGGGTTGGTAGGGGCTCCTATGCATTGCTTTGCCCTGGGCCTATAATACTGTTAAGACGGCCCTGGTAATGGAAGGGGAGGATTAGGTTAAGTGTTGCGGTTAAACTCATACTCACCATGCGCATGTCTTCTGTGGCTCGATTGCTTTGCCTCTGCAAGAGAACAGCAATCTATAAAGCCACATATTTTCCTGCAATATTTCCTGACCTCTTATATTAAGCTCTCCTTTGTTGTCTCTTGCTGTTGGGAAATTTGCATTAGAAACAGGTCACTTACTATATGTTATGAAAAGCTTCAACTAATTAATTAAGATAGACACTTCTTTAAACGGAGAATTAATATCAGATGGATGTCAACAGCTTGCAAAAATATATACATGTGTTTTTAAAATAATTATTCTTTATTTATTATAAACATAATTATTTAATTTATTATTATTATTATTATTATTATTATTTTTATCATTACTGACAAACTTCATGGAATTGAGAGAATGTATGTAGCTGATGCCAATACATACTCTCAATCCTATGAAGTTTGCATTGGCATCAGCCAAGTCTTGCTGCCAAGCTGACTGCTCTTTTTTTCTATACCAGTTAGTGCTGCCAGTCAGTGAAAGCAATTTGGTAATGTTTGAGGTTCTATAGTGTTTGCATGAAGAAGCTTATAGAGAGCTTTATCCCTATATAGTGCACTTATGTACATTCTCTTTAACTTTTAGGGAAATCTTTAACTAGGGCAGTGTTCCTCAACCAGTGTGCCATGGCACACCAGTGTGCCACGGAATGTTGCCAAGTGTGCCGCAGTGCAATGCCTCCAACAGGAGAAAAAGCACTAAAAGACCTTGCCTTAAGGAAATAACGGGATACTGGAGAGGCTGCAGACACATGATGGGGGCTACTGGGGAGGCTGCAGACGCATGATGGGGGCTAACATAGTTAAATTAGTTATAAGAAAAAAAGTTATTAGCTGCGATTTTAAATGTTATCAAATAAAGAAATAACAATGAAATGTAATATCTGTGTATGTACTTTGTAATTCCTGCTTTTTTTGTATATTTTGGTGTGCCGCGGAATTCTGGGAAGGGCTTAGGTGTGCCGCGGAATTCTGGGAAGGGCTTAGGTGTGCCGAGGGTGAGAAAAGGTTGAGGAGCACTGAACTAGGGTAATGCCAGCATCCTTTGCATCATCCTGATGGGAAAATTTCTGACTAAGCACATGGAAGTTTCCGTATAAAGCAAAGCAAGCAAATGTATTTATATAGATGTTGTTGCACAAAATAAAAAGCAGCTGGCCCTGGGAATAGGATATATAAGGGAATGGTGGTGGGATTAGCTGCAATAAGTGGCACTAGCTAACATTTTAGTTAGGTTACTAAATTGGTATGGAATATTTTTAATACCATGCAAAAACATAGTAAAACCATATAATCCAATGATTGAAGTCTTCTTTAACTGCTTATATCTAAGACAAACTGAGGAACAATGACTACTATTTACTATGTCAATGGTGAGAAGGTGAAATTATGTCTACTGGATTTTGCACAGGATAAACATATCACTCATTTTGACCTGATCCAGGCATTATAATTATAATGTTAGGCTATTTCCGCAAGCCTAAAAAAATGTACCAACGCTCGAATTGGAAGAATTGTGTTGATATGTTGTGCAGATTAGTAAGAATATCCCAGCAGCTATAGAAGGAGGAGATACTCCTTAAAAATGAAAAACTAGAAAGACAGTTAGCGCAAGGGTTAAAGGGCCAGATCCAGAGCTACGCTGGGACGCTGACCGTAATTACGGCCAGCGTAGCTTTGGTGCACTCCCCCTGTGGCCGGCGTAATTACTCACTGTTATGCCGGCTGAAGGCTACCTTAACTTCAGCCGGCGTAACAGTGTGTAATTACACCAGCCACAGGATCGTAACCCAGCCCTCCCTGCCTAATTTTCCTCCCTCCCCCCGCCTACATTCAACGTAGTTATGGCACAGCACGCCCCTTTGTCCGTAACTACAACATAGTTACAGACGCCAGATTCAGGGAAGCCTGAATCATCGATTACACCGGCCAACATCTGCGCGGCGCATGAGCAGAAGGTCAAATATGTCGTTCTTACGCATACGACCGCCGTAACTACGGCGGCGGCCGTAGCCCCGGATCTGTCCCAAGGTCACTAACCTTTAATAAATATCATGCATAATAAACATATAAAATATATAAAACAAATAAAGTTCACTGTAATTGATATCCCTATAGTTCTACGGCTGTTGATCAGACAGCTGAGGTTATAATGAAACTTGAGACGGTATCAATAATATTATGAATCCAATAGCAAAATTAAAGAGGGTTAGTACTTAGCCTTTTCATATAAAGATGTGACAGGTATAATGAGGCAGGATGGATTGGCAATAACGGCAATTCACAAAGCAGTTGTCGGACGACAGGTTTAATGGCACAGCTGGTATATTTAGCTGTACGTTGCGGTGAAGGGACTCCAGATCAGGTCCACGTGCTGTGGATGTAGGGACAGTGGCTGTTTAGTGACTCCCCGATCAGTTGTTAAGGGGCTCCAGTACCACTTGTCAGTTATAGCTGTGATTAGGAGCGATGGTACAATCCGTGTAGAAACTTGCCAGCACTGTGAATGTGATTAAACAATAGACGGCCAGAGGACTCCGAGACTTGCCGGCACTATATCCACTTCTGGGGCCGGACAAAGTTGGCTGTGAAGATTCTTTATAATGATAGTGCCTTCACAAGGCTTCCTCCAGACTCTGCTGTTAGCCGGTAATATGAGTCTACGTTCTGTCACATTCAAAAAATAGAGAGGCAGTAAATTCAAGTTCTCATCTAAATGTGCCTTCACAATAGTAGAAAATAAGTCTCAATACAGTCTTGGGTAATACAGTGAGCTAATATAAACTCCTTGACACATTTCTTTATTCCCAGAAGGTAAAAATTTTTGTGTGTTGAATGGGGTTGTCGTAAATATAGGATGTTAATTGTACCACCTGTGTGGTTAACCCATTATTTACTCCATTAATTCAGGCTACATGCAACATTTGTATTATAAAATTTCTATTTGCCGCTGTTGTTACTGTTTTATACAATAATTGTAACTAAAAATAATATAAAAATACATAGTAGAAAATAGGAATTTATAATAAAATTAAATAAAATAAAAAATAGACTTCCGGTGGGCGACTGATCTAAGATGGCCGCATTTTATTGAGCTCTTCTTGGTGGACCTGTTGTTAATTGTGCTTTTTTGGAAGCGTCTCTTTTGCTTAAGGGGCCTGGTCACAGCGGAGGGCCTGGTCACAGCAGAGGAGCGTTTGTGACCGGTGCTGTTTGCGGTGCAGGAGCTCTGTCTGTGTTATCGGAAGATTTCACTGCAGCTCTGACACTGAGTGGCCTTCATACCCGCAGTATGTTAAAAACCTGAGACACCCGCGGGAGGATTATTATTAAATTGCAAAGAACTGAGACTGTAGGACCCCTGGCCTTTACTCTTCTCACATATTTGCTGCTGCGGCATTTGCAGTGGACATATTTCTGTAGCAAATCAAGTACATTTGGAAACAAGCACCAACGTGGACCTAGTCTCCCGGATCATTTTAATATCTACGTTGGAGGCCAGAGGCGGCAGTCATTATATATCTATGCCTCTCACAATGAGATCTGGCTGAACCTCTTAACCCATAGCCTACAGAGCAATAGCCACCGACCATTGTTGTGGATCAGCCCGTTAGCCCCTTGTACCATAATCAGGGTTATAGCATTTATTGCACACCTTGGAGAGGTCAGGGCTCATTCTCCTGGAGCTTGCATATCTTTTTGAAGACTTTTTCCTATAATCTGCAACGACCACTTATCTTGAGGATACCCCCTTTACCCAGCTAGAAAGATTCCATCCCGTCTACTGCAGTCTCTTTCTTCTTTTTTATTTTGGATTGCGACAGCCACTTAAACAGAATCTTTTGACCCTGGATCCTACCTGTGAAAACTCGCAACACAATAGTTTCTTTTCTTCACCGCCCTGCGTTAGTGACTGGGAATCAAGGAAACAGCGCAAGTAACTGTGTTCTTTTTCTTAATTTTCCTGACTCATATATATCTGGACATAATTGTTAGGGGTGTCTACTTGTCTATTGGTTATCGTATATAATATCTGCATTTGGTGTCTTGTAAGCTTGATGGGCTAGTTAGGTCTGACATATCCTTACACAATAGTATTGCAGACACATCTACACCAAAATTTATAAAATAAAAAAAGGACAAAAATAAAAAAACAGAGGGGATGAAGAATTATAGCTTACGGCAACACATCTCACTTCTTTGCCATATAGTAAAAAGGGGTAATTATTGGTCTGACTGTGACCCATTATAAAGCTTTTTTTTTTCTTTCTTTTTCTCTCTCTGGGTGGTGTGTGGGGTATGCAGAGATTCCTTGATAAACAATCCTCGGATACCATGGGCAAAAACAAAGTAACCCAGCCTTCCACGAGGCATTCCGAACCTGTATCACAATCACCGCCATCTCCATCTCTATCTGGCATTAGTCCTGACAGCCCACCTCCCGCTAATCTTACTTTTTTAGCGGCCCCATCTGCTGCTGATGCGGCACAGAAGATGTCTCACATTATTATGCCTCTAATTGATCAGCGCCTTGCGGCTATTCAAACAAACATAGCTACTCTTGTGGTCCGTATTGATTCTACAGATAAGCGGGTATTGGATTAGAACAGAGGGGTCAGTGATGAAGATTCTGTGTGGAGGTAGCATCATCCTCTGCATCTTTCACAAACACGTACTATTGAGAATCTTGGCTAAAGTAGACGATTTAGAAAACCGCCACAGGCAGAATAATCTGAGATTTATAGGCATACCCGAGTCTGTCAAAGGTCAAGATATTCTCGACCTGTTACAACATGATATCCCAGCTGTATTAAGCATCCAACCTGAGCTGGGTAAAATTGTTATAGAAAGAGTTCACAGACTTGGCCCTGAGAGGACCCAAGAGGGTGAGAGACCATGGGCGGCAATCGCCAAGTTTTAAAATTTTAGAGACAAGGAAGCTATCTTGCAGTCATACAGAAAACTGACCTCTCTCATTGTTCGCAGTGATAAGATACTTATATTCCAAGATTTTTCCACTAAGGTATCGCAGCAACGCAGGGAATTTTCTTCTATATGTAAACTTCTCTTTGAGAAACGTATCCGATTCGCTCTGCTGTTCCCTGCAAAATTGCGTATCACACATGAGAGTCAAGTGCATTTTTTTGAGGATGTTGAGAAGGCAAAAGAGTTTGTGCAATTTCTCACTTAATCCCAAACCCCACATACTGGGTCACAGTCACCACGCTTGTTGAGGATGGATTTTCAGTACTGGTTATTGATTTATTTTTTGACTTACATTTGGTTCAATGGTTTGCTACTATCTACTGTCTGTTTAAATACGGACAGAGATCTTATTCATCTGGAGGAAAATAGAAAATGGGAGTTTAATTGAAGCAACTTTTAAAGTTTGTTTGGTTTACACAGCGTATAACACTCTTAAATAGGTACACTAGACATGGCTGGTCAAGCTTATCAAGGAGTATGATTTGTCTTACAATGTCTTCTATGGGATCCTGACCTTTGGAGAATATTGTTCATGTTATGTTCATATTATTTCCCAAAACACATATGGTGCCATCACTAATTAATAGACCCCCACAAGGGAGCATACGGGAAAAGAGATCCATGAAAATAATATCTTGGAACATGGGTGGTTTAAATACCCCCATCAAGAGATGTAGGGTTCTATCATGTCTCAAGACATTGAGACCAGATATAGTTCTTCTTCAGGAAACGCATTGGCATTCTTCAGATCGTACAACCTTAAAGGGTCCTTAGATAGCAGAATGTGTGAATGCATCTTACTTATCAAAAAAGATAGGTGTGGCAGTTTTATTTAATAAAACCTTGCAATACTCCATTACGGATCGTTTAATAGACTCTAACAGTAGATATTTATTACTAGATATAATGGTGGGTGCTGATAAGTTCACGATTTTAAATATCTATGCACCTAATTCATCAAATCTGAATTTTTACATATCTATAGCCAATCTGTTACTACAGAGAAACATTCATAATTTAATTAATGGGGGGGGGGATTTCAATAAAGTGAATCATCCCAGTTTAGATAGATCAGGTCCCTGGCAGGCAGTAAATTCATCTGATCTATCATCTGATCCCTATGCTATTATCTAGACACATGTTGACTGATCCATGGAGGCTTCACAACCCTACGGACAAGTCATATACCTTACACTCTTGGGTACATCACACATTCTCCAGAATTGATTATATACTGGTTTCCCACCAATTATGTACAAAAATCACCAATGTAACTATAGGAGACATAATGGTGTCTGACCATGCTCCCATCTCTGTCTCAATCATGATGACACTGCGCAACCCGAAGTTTTTGCCATTGCGGTTCCCTTCATATCTGTACCAATCCGAGGAATTTCATCAATACCTAATCTACCACTGGCTCAACTACGTAGATGATAATGTTGAGCATTGGTCGGAACCTACCCTTTTTTGGGATACGGCAAAGGCGGTTATGCGTGGCCATGTGATTTCTTATTTATAAAAAAAAAAATCATTATACTAAATATTCAGATATGCTAAGGGATTTGCAGTTGTCGCTACAAACTTATATTAATGACTCATCTGAAACAACTCTCTCTGAATACTCTTTAGCCAAGCAAATGATGGAAGGTTTTTTAATGGCACAAGCACAACTTCGTGTCGAACACACAAAAATTAGATTTTACCGAAGGGGTAATAAGGCTGGAAAGGTTTTGGCAAACCTTACAAAACCTTTTCATAAAAAGCAACACATCCTAGTTATCGATGAAGGTTCCCCTTCAGGAAAAATGACTTCTACGATTGACATTATAGTGGTTTCTTTAAATTTTATGAAAATCTTTATACAGCGCTTCCTAAGGACCCATTCCTACACTATCGTCTGTTAGACAAGGCAAAGTTACCCAAATTATCCCCAGAGCAGAGAGAATTTCTAAACTCCCCTATTTCAGAGAGAGAAGTATATCACCATGTCTCCATAATAATAAATCTTCTGGCCCTGATGGCCTGACAGCCAAGTTCTATAAAATATTACAACCTAATATTACTAATTTCTTGACTTCCCTATTCGGAAAAAACTACATGTGGATGGCCCAGTATACCCCTCATTTAATGATGCTCATACGATTTTTCTTCCAAAACCAAATAAAGACATACACCTCATCTCTTCTTATCGTCCAATCACTTTACTAAATCAAGATTTAAAATTTTTAATTGCTTGCAGAGGTTGCTCCCAAATATATTAAATTCACACCAACTCTGATTCACCAATGGGCGTCACTCTGTTAAGGGGGCGCATATGGCTATTGCGGCGGTTGTGGCTGCCACCCAACGCCATAATGCAAAGCAACCTGAGGTCTTACTCCGCCTAAACGCTGAGAAGGCCTTTGATAAAATTTCATGGCTCCATTTACATAGAATATTAGAAGAACGGGCATTCGGAAGGGAGTTTGCGCAATTTATTAAATTTATGTATAACAACCCCTCTACTAAACTAATTATTAATGATGATTGTAGTGACCCACTTACTATGACCAGAGGAACAAGGCAGGGATGCCCGTTATCGCCCTTACTATTTAATTTAGCTTTATATCCCCTTTTAAGAATCCTACAATCTATGCAAGAGTTTGAGGATATAACAGTGGGAGCCCATAAAATCAAAATGACAGCATTTGCGGACGATCTGATGTTAAATGTTTCAAACCCAATACATTCACTTCCGCATATCTTAGATAAAATAGAACAATATGGAAAGATATCCGGGTTTACAGTAAATTGGAATAAATCTGTAGCTATACATCTAGGCACATAATCCAGACCTAAATTACATACTTGGGAGTGATGATACCCAATGATATATCTAAATTATATGCTCTTAATGGGCCAGATCCAGACCTACGTCCACTTGCATTTTTACAGTGGGTGTAAGCGTAAAAACGTCCTTTTGAGCTTACTGCGCATGTGCGGGGCAGATGTTACGCTCATGTTAGGTCTGAGAAACTGAGCATATGGGCCTTGATCGAAACAGCTTCATATTTACGCTCGAGGGAACGGGCCAGGCATACGATCTCCGTAATTACAAATCGAGGGCGGGATGAGGCATTTAAATCGTACAGTATGGGTGTGCTAAGCGTAGTAACTACGCAATGAGCTTACGGACGCACGCGGTTACGCTCAGAAAAGTTAGGGTAGATTTTGCTGAGTGTAAGAAGGCAAAAGTAATTACGACCAATGGGAGTGCTGAGTGAAGTGCATCGGAGGCACGTCGGCGTAAATATGCTACGCACATAAGAGTTTCATGAGCGTAGGTCTGGATCAGGCTCAATATGCGTAAACTCATAAAGGAAGTGATGGAGGAACTTAGGGCTGGGAGTCACTTCCACTCTTATCGTGGTCGAGCCTCATTAATTAAAACGATCAGCTTCCCTAAACTGCTATACCCGTTACAGATACTACCCATTATCCTCTCTAAAGCGGATGAATCAGCACTTAATTCGGCCTCCAAAAAATGTATATGGCAGAACAAACCTCCCCGAATCAGCCTGATAAAGTTACAGCAAACAGTTAAACATGGAGGCATCAATTTCCCGAACATCCGCCTTTATAACTATGCTGCAATCCTTCGCCCTCTGAGAGATTGGTTACATAAAACCAACACTTACACCAATTCATTTATTGACCAAGCTTTTTTTAGCAGTTAGGGATTTAGTGGTGTTCTTACATTCTAATAAGGCAACTAGTGAGATATTGGATAATCCCCTATTAATGTCCACATGGGCAACTTGGAGAGCTGTACGCAAAAGATATCAATTACTCCATAACAAATCACTGTTTCTTCCCTTCCTCCACAATCCAGATTTTCAGGGAGGCTCAGCCAAATATCCTTTTATAGGATGGGGAAAGAGAGGTATTAAAATGGTTAAATCATTGGTTGATCCTCACAGAGAAAAAGCGTATGTAAGGTTTCGGAGATAATGGAAAAATGTGAATTACCCACCACTCATGCTTTTTTTGTTTATCAGGCAAAACATTATGCTAAATCTGTGGTGGAGAGATTCTCGTCACAGGATTGGCATAACCCCCTTGACCAAGAACTAACACACCACTAGAGGGGAAGAGGGCTATCTCATTATATTATAACTTTCTTCGTACCCCTTTGGATCATACTAAATTTGTCAGGGGATTATCCGCTTGGGCTACTATCTTTCCAGAACTTGAAATTGATGATATATTAAAAGCACTTGACTACTCAAGGTCTGTACTTACTGCTAGTACATTTCGAGAAATGCCCCTAAACGTATTTCATAGAGGTTACTTATCTCCGAAACGTAGATTCGCAATGGGGTTGTCTGACTCTGATAGTTGTCTTAAATGTGGCGCCAGAGGTGCCTCTTTAATTCATTGCCTTTGGGAATGCCCCCGGATAAAAACTTTCTGGAAACATGTCCAAATTTATACTTCTGCATACTTGTTAGAATATGCCCCTTTATCTGCTCAGTGGGCAGTGTTGGGTATTCCAGACTCTTCTTTACGTTTTACCAAGGGCAGTAAAAAACAACTATTAATAGTATCTGCTGTGGCAAAGAAATGCATTTTACAGAACTAGATCCAGACAACCCCGCCTACTATACAAATGTTTTGGGATAAGCTATTATCAATATTCCATTTAGATTGGTTGGAAGCATCTTTAAGTAAAAAAAGCTAAACGATATTTTTTCCGGGATTTGTGAAAGTTTCATAAATACCCTTCCACCTAATGTCAAGAATCAAATACATTGTTGTTTCAATCAAACCACATGGTATGAGCTACGTTTGGTTTCTAACGGCCCTCCTATTGTTTTACCTGAATAAATTCAGATCCCATATTAATGTATAAACATTGGCAGAGGATGATCTTTTACTTTCAAGTTAAATGATATATTTAAACACTCCTACTTGGCTCAGCCAATGCAATGTATAGTTTGGTGATATCACTTATAAAAAATAAAAAAAAATGTGTACACTAAATGCAACATGTTTATTCTATATGCTGTGTATTGAATCTTTCTATTTACATACTGTATTGTAAACTGTTTTCTTGTTGTTTACCTGAGACTCCAATAAAAAATTGTTTAAAAAAAATAAAAACAAAACAAAAATAAATATAAAAATCAGGAATAAAATAAAAGAAGCAGTCGAAACAAATAAAATAGCTAGATAAATAGATAATTAGAAGAAAAATTGCAAAATCCACTAGAAAGATATACTACAATATTAATAGACTCTTCACCATGCTAATGGTACTACCAATAAGATTTAATGTCAGCCATCTTGTTACAACAGAATGAGATATTTCGCTTATAATGAAGAATATGGAACTACATCGAGTGTGTACATATATCAACACTCATATATACAGCACATGCATAGAAAGCAGCAACCATTAATAGAAGTTATTGAGCATGCAAGGTATATATGATATAAATAATTCAAAGGGAGCCAATAAGACAAACGTATCTATATCTAAATGTATATAAATAGAAATTTAGATATGATGTATATATAATACAATATACAACCAAGCATACATATACAAACTGGAGAAAATCAATATATGGCAAAATTGATGGCCCTATTATAGTTGCGACATTTCCTTTACTGTATCCTTTACTTCTATTTTATTACACAAGCTAAAGATGGACAAAAATGGTTTCCTTACATTATTACTAGGAAAACAATCTATTTAAAACTGATTAAGTTTAAAGGCTTAATTTAACCCATATGGAGTCACTGAGTTAAGTTGAACGATCCAATATGACTCTCTCTATAATAATTGAGTAAATTGGTTACCTCCTCTAGCCATTTTGTGTATTAATTCAATACCTTTTATTGACAAAACCTCAATTCTGCCACCCTGATGGTCAATGACATGGCGAGAGACAGAATGGAGTCTGTTGTTTTTAGAGACGTTCCTACAGTGTTCGGCCTCGTAGTTCGACCAATATACTGCATGCCGCATTGGCATGCAATCTGGTAAACCATGATGCAGCTTCTGCAGTTTATAAAATCCTTAATTGGGGATCTTTCCTTTCTATCAGTAGAGCAGAAATCAGTCTCCTTGTGCTTGCAAAATTTTGCACATACTTCATCTACTCTGAGCGCAATGAAAGAACCCTTTGGGTTTTTCTCCCAACCATGAGGGGGCAAGATTAATAGTAGATGGTTCAAAAAGCTATGGACCAACATGTCTCTGAGCCTTTTTGCTTTTCTGAAAATGATACGTGGATTATTTTACCCAAAGAAAAGTTTTAAGGTGTTATCTAAGCTTTTTTTATTTATCTTTTTGATATTATTCGCATTAGAGGAGAATTGGGTAATGAAACACAATTCGTTATTGGTAGAATTTGTTTATTTCTCTCAATGTTATTGATAAGACTTTCCCTTTCTTTATCTTCTGCTTCAGAGTAAGCTTTTTCAATAATGTCAATCGGATACCCTTGAGGCAAAAAACGTTGTTTTAATTTCACACTCTGAGTCTGATGGGTCTCTAGAGTGAAACAATTCTAACAAACTGGCTCTTGGGAATCCCCTTGAGCCAGCTCCTTTTGTGACAGCTATAGAAATTTAAAAAATGGTTGGTATCCACTTCTTTCTGATATGTACTCATGTGTAACAGATTCCCAGAGACAACCACAGTGATATCTAAAAAATGAATAGTGAGTGAACTATATTGGTGAGTGAATTTTTAATGAAACCTGTTATTGTTAAGGTGTTGGATGAAGTTGTCAACTGAAATCCCATCACCATCCCCAAAAAAAAACAAATCATCTATATTGCGACCAAAGTAGACCAGGTTCGCTCCAAATGCCACCCCCCCAAATAAGTTCCTCTTTAAAGAGGCCCATATATAGGTTGGCATAACTTGGAGCGAACCTGGTCCCCATCGCTGTGCCGAGCCATTGCCTATAGCAGCAGCCCTCAAACAGAAAAAAAAATTGTGCTCCAAAATAAAATATATGCTGTCTAAAATAAATTGTTGTAGAGGTGATGATAAATCGGATTTAGTGTGCAGAAAATGTTTAACTGCTAGAATGCCTAACGTGTGAAGGATATTCGAATATAATCCCTCCACGTTGCAGGTAAGTAGCTGGTAAGTATCTTTCCATTGTATTTTAGTAATTTGTTGTAAGAAGGAAGTAGAGTCTTTAATATATGATTTTAAAGGGGTGACTAGTGGCTGTAAATATCGATCAACAAAATGTAATAAATTAGAGGCGAGGGACCCTACACCTCCCAGGGGAGTGATAAGTGACTTGTGGATTTTGGGTAAATAATAAAAAGTGGGTGTCATTGGGAATCTGCTACACAAGAAATCAAAGGTATCCTTCGAAATAAGGTTTGACGTTTTGGCTGTTGTTATTAATCTATTATATTCTTGTTGATATTTAAGGGTGGGATTAGTTTTTAAAATTTCATAGACTCTAATGTCACTCAGTTGTCTATTTGCCTCTATAAGGTAGTCGGATTTATTTAAAATCACGACACCACCTCCCTTATCGCTGGCTTAATTATTATTCGCTCATCTTCCATCAGGGAAATATGTAATTCTGTTGTAACAAGATGGCTGACATTAAATCTTATTGGTAGTATTATTAGCATGGTGAAGAGTCTATTAATATTGTAGTATATCTTTCTAGTGGTTTTTGTCATTTTTCTTCTAATTATCTATTTATCTAGATAATTTATTTGTTTCAACTGCTTCTTTTATTTTATTCCTGATTTTTATATTAAATTTTATTTAATTATTTATTTAATTTTATTATAAATTTCTATTTTCCACTATGTATTTTTATATTATTTTTAGTTACAAATATTGTATAAAACAGTAGCAACAGCGGCAACTAGAGATTTTTTTATACAAATGTTGCATGTAAGCTGAATTAATGGAGTAGATAACCACACAGGTGGTACAATTAACATCCTCTACTTAAGACAACTCAATTCAACACACAGATTTTTTTTCCTTCTGAAGAAATCATTCTGGGAATGAAGAAATGCGTCAAGATGTTTATATTGGCTCACTGTATTACCCAAGACTGTATTGAGACTTATTTTCTACTATCGTGAAGGCACATTTAGATGAGAACTTGAATTTTCTCTATTTTTTGAATGTGACAGAACCTAGACTTATATTACCGGCTAACAGCAGAGTCTGGAGGAAGCCTTGTGAAGGCACTATCATAATAAAGAATCTTCACAGCCGACTGTCCGGCCCCAGAAGCGAACATAGTGCCGGCAAATCTCGGAGTTCTCTGGCCGACTATTGTTTAATCACAGTCACAGTGCTGGCAAGTTTCTACACGGATTGTACCATCGCTCCTAATCACAGCTATAACTGACAAGCGGTACTGGAGCTCCTTAACAACTGATCGGGGAGTCACTAAACACAGCTGGTTTTCCTACATCCACAGCACGTGGACTTGATCTGGAGTTGCAAAGCACAGCCACTCTCCCTATATTCACAGCACGAGTCCCTTCACTGCAAAGTACAGCTAAATATACCAGCTGTGCCATTAAACCTGTCGTCCGACAACTGCTTTGTAAATTGCCGTTATTGCCAATCCATCCTGCCTCATTTTACCTGTCACATCTTTGCATGTCTGGGGCCCCCGTACAAAACAAAAAAATTGCACCCTTCTCCTTTTGATTTGATAACTCCCCACCAGTATCCCCATTTTTGTGCCTGCAGCTCCCCCAGCCACCCTCCCAGTACTCCCATCATGTGTTTTTTCTGCTGTCCCTATTTCGAATGTGTAACAACGCAGATTTTTTTTTTACGAATGTATGGGTATTCGCCGCCGTGGCAGACCACACACCATAAAGATATGCTACACTATTAGTTGTGCGCCTTATTTAGGCCCACAATTTCTTTCTGTAGACCGTTTCCTATATTATCGAGTTACTATTACACACTATAGAGACATATGGCATATACAAAAGGAGCATGTATTGAGAATGTATAAGAGACACAGAGCTATAGCAGCTATATTGAAACAAAGATTGTTGCAGCAATTTGTTAAAGGGTTTGCATGTCAGCAGGAGCATGTTATACTGGATTTGGATTTGGCAATATACTGTATAGATTCTGTAAGAAGTGTGGGGGAAAACAGGAGACTGTGGAGAAGTGCTTTTTTTTTTTTTTTTATATGATTATGTACTGTTGATCAGAAATGTGTATTCAAAATAATTGCTTACTTACAACCTTTAAATAATTTTCCCATTTGTTGAGATGTATTAAAATTGTAAAAAAAAAAAAAAAAAAAAAAGACCACTAAGAAAAGAAGTATATTGTTCAACAAAAACAAGTGCATTCCTTCTGTCCAGAACATAATGCACATATCTTACAAGAGACTGCAATAAGTATTTGGTAGATGTATGTATCATGGGGAATTAATGTATGAGTCAAAGATAACCGCATATGCAGCAAGTTTGAGGTGTTAGGATTACTGTCATGGTATAAACTGAAATATGGATGTCAAGTAGATATCAAAGCCAGTAACTTTGGGCCTGATTCATACTTAAGAAAGCATTCAGTTCTTAAATATATGCAACTAGTAGCAAGGCGACTCCCACGGCACGCCCCTGGTTTTTAGACTCTTAAGAGACTTACGAATGCCTAGGGCTCCCTCTTTCTTAGGTTGTGTGCCTAGGGCGTCTAATTGCAAACGTTACTGCATAACTGCACCCAGATTTGCTTATTTAAATGCCTCGCTCCACCCAATCTTCTTTTCTGCTGACTTACTTATTCCCAGCACGCCCCTTCCTTCTTTAGTTACTACGAACCCAGTGGCATTAGGTTCGTAGAGGTGATTCACAGAATTCCCGTTCCTAAGACCAACGTAAATCGTGTATAAAAGTTACTATGCATGCGCAGTATATCCCTTCCTAAATATATGCACCTAAAAGCCTGCAGATTCTTATCTGTGATCAGGCCCTTTGTTTTTAAAAAATAGTATTCTAGGTGGAAAAAGGGCATTTAAGATAAAAATTACATAAATATATTTAATATTATGAGTCCCATAGATAGTGATCTGAGGATAGGTTTATTTGGGTATTACTTTGAATACATGGAAATTAATGTAGATAGTGACGATCAAAGGGTGTGATCATCGGAGGTCATGGGAGCACACTTGAAAAGTAAGTACAATGCATTTGATTCTACCTTGTTTTGCTCATTCATCTGCTCTGCTGAGTTCAGACTAAGGTCAATTGTTGAATTTAAATCAGTCAAATGAACTGATTTCATTATTGTCAAGAGTTGGCTTTATGGATTATTTCCAGAATATAGTTGGAAATTCGACATAGAGAACAGCAGGGCCACCATCAGGGGGGAACAACCAGGACTATTGTCCTGGGCCAGGAGCTGATGGAGGCCCGTCGATACTTACCTAGCTTTGCAGCAAAGGGTATCAGATCTCAACACCGATACTTGCTGCTCAGAGCTGTTTATTAGCAGGCCAATGTGCAGAGAAGAACTTCCCTCTGCACCGGCCCGCTGTTAAAGCAGGTCCATGATGCCCCGTCCCTATGTGATGTTACCAATGATGTCACATGGGGGTGGGGTCCCGCGGCTGTGTTACAGGTCCTGAAGTTTCTAATGGCGGCCCTGGAGAGCAGATAAAAGGAGGTGTAAGTGGCATGTTAGGTAGTTTTGGCATATATGTCTGAAGCTGGCCATAAACTAGAGCGATTATTGAAAATCGTATAAAATCCTTGAGCGGATTCAATATATGACAAGGGTTTGGAGCAAGCTGTGATAGGGGTTTGGAATTTGCTAGTCAACTACATAATTGTCAGTGGGTCAGTCACATCTTCTCAAATCCAAAGCTCCAGCAGCCTTGGATATTTGTATTTTTCATCTCTTGTTTCATGTGTGGTACTTGTAGATATCTGTGGCACAGCATCAAAGGGCTTATGCATAGAGATTTTGCTAAGTTGTGTATAATTGGTGAATGTATATGTTGCACTTTTGGGTCATGCTAAATGTTTTTCAATAAAAGCTGGAATTATGTAAAAAGTAAAAAAAAAAAAAAAGTGCCTATTACCAGCGGGATGTATTTGCCACTCTGATGGCTTCATTTTCAACACTGATACAGGCATCTGTTTATTTGTGGCTGTATCAGTGCTGACACATGTTTAAATAAGAATATTTCCAGAATGGGAACCATGTCATGTTAGGGTTTGGCTGTGGGACGAAGAGAGTTAAGGTTAGGCTGAGGGATAAGCATAGTTAGGGTCAGGCTGTGGAGAGAGTTGGGTTAAGGTTAGGCTTAGGGGAGGGGTAATGTATGTTAGGTGTGGGAAAGCGATGGTTAGGGTTAGGAAGAATTAACCTTACCTGTTGCATCTGGAGTCTTCATAGAGTCAGCAGTCTTGGAATACTGACAGTAGTGGCTGTAGTTCCACAAAGTAAACTGTCAAAAGACAGATCATCAAAGTGGCGAACTACACCCATTACCATTATTATGGTATAGTGTGCTTGGTGACTTCCTTTGGGTATTTGGTTTTGGATCATGTCCATAGTATTATTTTTGGTTAAATTAATCAACATTGGGAAGGGTTTACTTGTAAAACATTTGGCTGTTTGAGTATCTTTGGGCTTTGTTTCAAATGTCTTCACTTTAATAATTTAGTATGAGATTCAGTCTATGCCAACTCAGTGTTGTAGCAAAAATTGAGATATTTTGTAAAGCAAAAAAAACCTGGAGATGCCTCGTAACAATGCAAATCTTTTCCTGAAATCTAGTTTTTGCTTTTTCTTCAAAAATTTAATCCTTTAAGGGAACAATCTCTTTATCCTATTTTCCACTGCAAAATATTGTTCTTTTGCAATTGTAGATTTCTGTAAAGCTGGACATGGGCAGAAATCTATGTGTGTTTGTGCACTTTTGATCTGCCATTGAAGCTTGTGCAGTAAATTATCTGTTTATACACATTGGAGCATATTCACACGTAAGTAATTGCTGAATGTCTGTGCATATTTTTACAAGAGGATGTACTGCGCATGCTCAGAACACATATACGCACGGAAACCATGGCCGACTGATTCACAGACACAGACGGCTGACTTAGGACTGATGCACACATCGGCTTGGAATGAGTTCTAGAGGGGCAAGACTCTTAATGCAACTGAGCAGCACACAGGCTACTAATGTACAGTATGGGCGTTCCTCTTAAGTTAGAACTGATTCACAATAAAAAGTGCCTTGCAGAAGCAACCTCACGCACGGAAAAAGATAAGGTAGCCCTCTACCATCCTTAAGTTGATTTACGTATGGTTTTGTGCTTGCTTATGTGTCAAGTTTATATGTTATTGATGTCATTAGACCTTTAACGCTCTAGAAAACATTTCTATTTACATTTATTTGAATATTTAAAATGTATAAATATTTTTGTCTTTGGTAAATCAAACATTAAAATAAAGTTGGTTTTTAATTTGATTAAAATTAATTAACAAAATGTTT
The DNA here is from genome assembly GCA_011038615.1 of Limnodynastes dumerilii. Lineage (NCBI taxonomy): Eukaryota > Metazoa > Chordata > Amphibia > Anura > Limnodynastidae > Limnodynastes > Limnodynastes dumerilii. Next base: position 247,217 of record WWET01001413.1, on the reverse strand, counting down.
AAGTAACAAAATAACATTATAATAAATTTTAAATAAAAAACATTGATAAAAAGATATAAATAGCAATTAGCATATATTACACAGGTAGGTCAATGCTCCAAGGCACCTTAATGGTTAAAATTACAATATGGCATTTAAAATGAGTAAAAAAAAACAATCGAAAAATGTATTTAATAGTCAGATAATAGTGTAGAGATAAATATAAAGATTTTGAGTTTTTTATTAACATTTGTGTTTAGTTGCGGATGAGTGAATGCTGATTAGCACCTAGATGGCCTCCGTGTAAATCACAATAAGGAAACACATCCGCGTTTAAAACCACACACCTAGGGAACCGTCCGTATTTGGCAGTCTCGAGACTGGAAGTGTGGTTAACTTCATTGTTTAGCTAAGCTAACTCAAAGGGCTAGATTTTCTAAACTTCTTAAAAGAAAAAATGGAGATTCTAGCTCTCACTTTCCTATTGCATATTAGATTTAAAGGACATCAAAGGAACCACTTGGATACATCCTATTTGAATGCATCCGAAACATAAATATCCTTTAAAGTTACGCAAATGTGAATTAGCTTATAAAGGCCCTAGAGTTTAGAGTAAACTTTGTTTTATAATCCATAAAATCATAAAATAAACTACAATACCAACCATTGGTAACATTTTTTTTAATTATACATGCATTTGTGGCATGTGTAATAGTAAGAAAAATGTCATCACAATTCAGCCATTTACTTTAGTTCAGGATACCGGGAGAGCAGGCAAATCTCCCGCAATGGGCTCGAGGCTGTGAGTTTAGTTGATGACTATGAATAGTAGTGCTGATTGACAGGGGTGGGCTTCAGGACATGGTTTGCATAAATCGCGTCATCACGCCCCACCCCCATATCGGCATCTCTTTCTTTCCTCCGATATCTCCCAGAAGAAAGAAATAGAAAATCAACAACCTTATGTAATATTTAGTGAATCTTGTCAGAAAGAAATTGAACAACATGTAAAGGAAAATTCTGGCCCTAACCAAGTTGCAGATGATGAGTTCTGGAACTGGGAATTACTAAAAGACTCTATAGCCTTGGCCAAATCCTGTGGACTCAGTGTGTCTTGGAAGAGAGATGTGAGGTTTGGAAACCTTATGTTGTCATATGTTAAGCTTTGAGTGGTGTAGTGTGGTGGGGTTACATTACTAACCTGACTCATGTATTCAAGTTTACCAAAAACCTTTATTTTATCCTAGTGGATTTCAGCTAAAACCTTATACCACAGTATAAAATGCTTTTAACAAACTGACCAATGTGCTATTTATTTTAATTAGCAAACAGTTGAATGCTACTGTATTTATGACTACTGCTACTGTGCTGCTAGTAGTCTTGTACAATCTAAATATTGCTGGCTTATGCATGATCAAATTTGTAAAGTACATGGCATAAAATGGATTGCTAATGCATTGGCAATGATACTTGGTCCTTCAAGTAAACCTAGTGCATGCCTACTCCCTCCACACACTTGTAGAAGTCAGAAGTGTAGTTGAGGTATGACATGAGGTATAAAGTGTGACATAAACAATTGGTAATATTACTGATATAGATCCATCTACCTAGAACATCCCATGTTAAATAAAGCATGTCTATTTTCCTTAAAGCAATTGTTGTTTTAAACCATAAGAAAGAGTTGGACATCCTATTACGTTTCCAACTTTAGCGTGCTTATAGCTGTGATTTGCAATAAGCAAAGTGCAATTAGAAACTACAAATTTTTCACCATTAAAAAAAAAAAAAAAAATTATTCCTCGTTATGCACTAGATCCAGACTTCTGCACACTTTCTGTGGGGGTCTGTCAGTCTGCATGAAACAGGGTAGCAAACTCCCCCTGTCACTCCCCTTATTTCGTGCCATAAGGCAACCTTAAGTCACATGAGCGGATCAGTGGGTCTGTCTCTATTCCCTCCCCTGCTGTAAAATGAAAATGCCCCTTTTTTCTTAATTCTCAACGTACAGAACTAAGTTCCATAAAATGCAGGTGTCTCCCCTCCAGATACCCCACACCCCACTGAAAAACTTTTTATGCGTAAGCGGGTAGACGTTCTGAAGTGTGGATCCGGTCCCATGCTATTATGAAAGAGACTTGTTGCACTGTACAGTTTTGCTCTTTTTTTGCTATTACAACTTTGCGTACTTTAGAGTAAAATAAGGTAGATTTGTGTAAGAGTAGGCATCCTAATATCATGTCACTGCACTTACCTAATTTATCATATACTCTGCATATCTAATTCTATAATTCATTTCTGAAAATTGTTTGTTGGCTGTTGTTAACTGCTGCTACTTTCTCACTGTATCAATTCCTAAAACAGCAAATTATCACACCTAATATTATCACCTATCTTGTATCCAGCTGTCACTGGGCATGCCTGTGGCTTTTTAACCTTTCCTTGTGTGATATCTACCATGTTTTCTAACCCACTCAGTGGTGGCATTTCATTAAGCTCAGGTTTACCAACTTTCTATTTCCTCACTCCGGAGATCTTGGAGGGAAGAGATAGACACTGGAGATGGGGGAAAGGACTTAATGAAGCGACTTATGCATAGCGGGCCGTATGCAGAGCTCCAGCCGCATTGCATATGCGGCCAGACTTTTCCCATATGTGCTACTGCGCATGAGCAGTAATTTGGTCACGTAATCTATGTTACTTGATGCAATGTAGATTGTGTATACGCGGTCTTAAGCTCTGCATACGGCCCAGCATGTCTTGAAGCCCTGCCCTGTGCCTATCAGTGCTTCTAGTCATTGTGTTACTAGGGATAGGTGCGGGGCTTTATCCCGCTCTATCCTTAGTAGCACCAGAATTAATAGTTTTAAGAGACAGGGTTGTAGAGCTTGAGGCCTCGATTTGCATAACATCACAACCTACCTACCTACCCAAATTTTGGTAGTCTTGCGTATATTCTGGGAGAGTCGACAACCCTGCTTACGTAACATGAGAAAAGGGGTACCAATTGGAGTCAGTGACCAGGTCTGGTGAGAGTAGGGTTACCTTTTTATCGTGAGATTCATCCCGTCTCCACCACTGCTTGAAAAACCTTGGAATATACACTTTTATTTTTGCTGTTTGAAATAAAATAAAAAAACTTTTTTAACACTTGATTGTGACTGTATGCCTCCAGCCCTTCCCCCCCCCCCCCCCCCCCCCGCCAATTCTCCCCCCCCTCTACGTAGCCTGTAAAATTACAGCCCTCCTTTCTTACCCAGTATGTCTACGGTCATTCTTTCTCCTCCTGTATGCCTATGGTCCTCCTTTGTGGCCCTGTTTGACTCACACTAAATTTATATTTTTATAAGCACACCCAGTGCCCAATATGCACCGCAGTGGCAGTCTCAGACATGCAATGACTGGGAATAAAGTGATTTCACGATTACATCACTTCCGACCTCCACTCTGTCCACTTCCAGTTTAGCCAGCCTGTAATGATCACTGAAGAGGAAGTGGGCAAATTGGAAGGCGGAAGCGATGTAATCATGAAATATCTTTATTCCCAGACATTATATAGTCCGAGGAACGTTACTCCTCCGGACTCAAGTCTCAATTATCGGACTGTCCAGAGTAATCCCAGACAGGTGGTAAACCTAGGTGAGAGGTGTCTACAAGGGTGGCAACTTCCTTTCTCAACAGACCCTGGCTCACATAGGTTTTTTAACAGGGCCAAGTGCCAATATTCCTGGCTCTGTGCTGCATCCTAGAGCCCCTGTAATCTGTGTTGACATCATTAGTTTGTGTTTGGAGTCAATTGGTGTTGTTTTTATGGTAGCCTGACCTGTTAAGCTGAACACACATAATGCGATAATCAGGTGGGTCAGATGATTATGGTCTGTTTAAGTCAAATATTGTATAGTGTGTGTCATGGATCCATTTGTCAGAATGTAATAACTGGATAATTTGGGCCACAATTAGGATCAGTCCTTTTGTGGTTATTATGCAATCTCCCTGGTAACCACAACATTATATGGCAGAAGACTCCACATAGTGTGTGGCTGTTCTTTAACATAGAAACATAGAAAGTGACAGTAAATATGTGCCACATGGCCCATCCAGTCTGCCCAGTTGTTTATTTAAAACTATACTGACCCTAGACCTTATTTACCCTCAATTTAGTTTGAGATTTAAGATATCCTTATATTTATCCTAAGCATGTTTAAACTGTTCTACTGTATTTATTCCACTTATCTATCACCCTTTCAGTGAAGTAATTTTTCCACACATTTCCTCTGAATCTACCACCCTCCAGTTTATATTCATGCCCTCGTGTTCTTTCTTTGAAAAATGCCACCCTCCTCTAGCCGGTCACAACCCTTGATATATTTGAAAGCTCCAAGCTATACATGTTTAGTTCCTCTAGCCTTTCTTGGTATGTTTTGTGACACAGGCCATGTACCATTTTAGTTGCTCTTCTTTGCACAGTCTCTAATGTATTTGTCTTTCTGGAGATATGGCCTCCAGAACTGAACACAGTATTCTAGGTGAGGTCGTACTAACTAACAATCTATAAAGGGACATCACTACTTCTCTCTTTCTGCTACTAATTCCTCTCCCTATGCAACCAAGCATCTGACTTGCCTTTCTCATTGCTTTGTTATACCTTTAAGTCACATGAAATAATAACTCCTAGATCCCTTTCCTCCTCAGGGCACAAAAACCTAAAAGCTCACTATATAGTTAATGGCACTACATTAGAAACTACTAAGTGCATGATAAAGCATTTTTTGGCATTAAACTGCAGTTGCCACACTCTTATCCCTTATTTTGTGTACCCCTCCTGGCATGTCTACCTTGTTACATATCTTTGTATCATCTGCAGAAAAATGCATATTTTACCCTCAATACCACAGGCAATATCACCTATAAAGATATTAATTAGCACTGGTCCAAGTACAGAACCCTGGGGTACTCCACTGGTTACCTTACCATCCCCAGAAGGGATTCCATATACTACAACCCTCTGTTATCTAACCTGTAACCAAGATTGTATCGTCTCAAAGTTTCCAGCTTATTTAACAGTCTGTGCTATGGCACAGTGTCAAAAGCCTTACTAAAATCTAGATAAGCTATGTCTACGGCTCCCCCTTTATCTAATACTTTACTGACCCAGTCAAAAAATTCAATAAGATTTGTTTGACATGATCTTCCCCAGTGAATCCATGCTGCTTGGGATCCTGTAAGTTACTGGATGCTTGGGATTCTGTTTGTTTGGAAAAACAAATCAGATTTTCTTGGTTAAAGTGAAAAATCAGCTGAACTAATGCCTGCATTATTCTATGAATCTCAGCTTGGCAACCCACCAGTAGAAAGGGTTTAAATTTAGGGTAGGGTTTATTATTAGGGTATCGTTGATGTTTCTGCAACTTTTTGCTATTCCATGTTATGTATAGATTAGTACATGTGTGTTTGTGTTCAATAGAAAATTTGTTTATTTATTAACAGGTTTTTATTATGTAGTGCTTTAATATGTTAAGCAATCGTTTAATATCAGGTAGTAACAGACGGTTTAGCTTCGTTTATAAAATGTACTAAATTTTACGTGCCCTGCGAGGACCCGCAATGATCTCTGTGCTCATCACAGGACACTTCATTCATACTTCATATGAATGAAGTCCTGTGCATGCTCAGACTCCTGTGTGGGAAAATGTCAAGTCCCGATATGAAAAACACTACGCATGCGCAGTGTCTTCATATCGAGACTCTGAATTCTTCAGAGTCTGACGCGAGCCCCGATATTTAAATAGGTCGCCATGGAAGCTGCAGTTTTCCATGGTGGCAATCCATTGTTTGTAAATATGAAAAACTTAATTTTCATACGATAATGCCTATTTTATTATAAAAATCCAGGATGTCTTGGTCCAAACATGTAGTCATTGCTGGATATAGTATGGATAGAGCCCAAGTATCCTATAATAATGGGCATTATCGCATGAAATTGACGCTTGTAAATAGACACCTAAGTTGTGTAAGAAAATCAAAGCTTACAATCTATAGGACATTGGGGTTTGATACATAAGGGAAAGTGCTATCTATCACACAATGACCAGCAGGTTGTATTGTAAAAGTGCTCAGCGCTCTGTATGATCCAGTCCCACAGCAGTGTTAACACGAGAATTGAGGGTAATTTTAATTAATTGGAAAGAGAGAGTGTGCAAGGTTGTGTAAATCATGTAATAGAGAAATTGGATAGGGAAATTGGATAGAAAAGTGGTTGTAAATAGGGATGATGAAGGTCAAGAGGTAGATTGAGGAATTTGGTGAAGAGGTGAGTAGTAAGGGAGCTCTTGAATGTTTGGGGGGTGGAGAATACTTCTGTTGGAAGTGCTAGAAGTTTGTCCCTGCGAGTGGAAGAGCTTACAATGTGAACATCCAGAATATTTTGGTCCAAGCATGTAGTCTTTGCTGGATATAGTATGGATAGAGCCCAAGTATCCTAAAAGCTGACATTTGTTGTTTACTTCATCCTCATGAAAAGACACATGGGTCTCAAGAAGAGACATATTCAATTGTGTATTGCTGCATACAGTCTTGAAGAACTGGTCTTAAAACTTAAGACGTCCTATAGAGACACCTTACACTTCCGTGTTCGCCAGCTACCACACTTAATAGAATACTCCCCTAGACCTTTCTATACCTAGTCAAGCAAAAGGGGGTAAGATCAAGGGTGAGAAAGTAGCATAACCATGTAAGATGAATTTTGTTAAACTATAGTGGCTCATTGAAGACTGAAGCATGTTTCTATTTGTTAATAACAACTATTACTGTTCATATCTTACAGTGTGTTTTGGGATTTGTACTGTGCAGCACCTGACAGAAGAGAGACCTGTGAACACTCCAGTGAAGCCAAGGCATTCCATGATTATGTGAGTCCATTATATCCTACTAATATATTTGCTGCGTCTATGGTTAATTGAGTCATTTGCATTCACACTAAAATGAATAACAGATTAAATAACTGGTTTACTAATTGTGAAATATACACTGTATATGTAATGTAAAGCTTTGGGATCCAGTAAGATCATTAGTTCTTTCTCTTACAGTATATGATTGATGTCATGTGTACAGGAAATATATAATGGATGGTCATTTCATTTTTTGCATAATTTTTGGTCTAGCCGTGTGGAGTATGGAATGGTATTTGTTTTCCGCAAACTTAACCAGCTTTTACAGATATTTTATTAGACTCTAGTTGAACACAGGAAAACAGCTGGAATGGCTTTAAGAAAAAAATATAAACAGCAGAAATCAGAGCCAAAGAAAGCCTGTTTGCGTGCAGCTATTGTTCTTGGCTGTGGCACATTTGTGTATGATTCATGCCGAACATATATTCTAGTGGGTAGGCTGTGGGCTTTCTGTTTAATTGGAGCCTCGGTGGTTCAGGAAATACATTCCCCATGGCAGCTTGGTGAAAAATTCAGCAGGCAACTTCCATATATTCAGTTAACTATTCCTCTACTGGTCAAATAATACAATGTGGAATAAAGCAATCAAATCTCTTAAGGTGCCACATGGGGATATGGATTAAGAACATAATATTTTAGAATTAATCAAATAATAATAATATTTTAGAATTAATAGGGAGTCTTCATGTATTTAAGCCATGGGTGCATAGGTTCAAAATATAGATATGATTACCTCATGGTGCACTGCAAAACAAGATTGCATGTACAACAGCCTAGTTATACATTCTAGATACCTGCAATATAGATAATATGAAGAGCTCATGAGACATTCCAAAAAGCCCAGTGTGAAAACATGTCCATGTCAGAAATGCCTGTTTTTTATATTGACTTAGGAATGACAAAGAAATGCTAATATTTATAATTATTTCAGAAAACAATGTAAATGTATACAGGGAAGTGTACTGTTTGGTTATGGTAGTAATAATAAGCATATTGGCATAGAAGCTAGTCCACATTATCCAGGCCTCTGTGTGTTTGTATTGTAACCATTCCCATTCACATTGACTTCTGACAACCAGGAGGGTGCATTAGGTACTGGATATACAGACATCTGAATTGGCTGCATGGATGTACCAGTGTAATAAAGTTGCTACAATGTGACTTAAACTCTTGGAAGTTCAGCAAGTTTTTAAAGTCTAGATGAAACCCAACAATAACAAATACTAATAAATCCAAGTTACATGATTGTATACAGTTATAGACTGCTTTGGAACAATAATGGACTGCTCTGGTTTCTATATTGCAACATGTTTTCATTGGCATTTCATTTGTGGATATGATTCTGTTTTTTAATTTAATGGTAATAATAATAATACTATTTTATAATCTTAATAATAAAATTATTATATTATTATAGTATTATTGTTCGAGCTAATAGTTATTTCTAGTGTTGTCTCTTCCTTTGTATCACATACACATACCACTTTTAACTGCACTATAAACAATAAGTACTGTACTTAGAATTATCACTGATTCTGTTGTCTGTAGCCAAGGAAACCTATATCAACAAACAAAGGATACCATTAATGAATACTTAGTTGCTGTTTTGGAAATGTGCACAGATAATGATTCCATTATTAAAACTGACAGAAAATTGGCTCCTCGCGTATATTGTAACATTGATAACAGGCTATGTTCTCTATTATATGAAATAAAATAAATTATATAAATTCAATAATGCCATTTTTGATTTAGCGATTTACAAACTATATTATAGACAAAAAAGTGTACCCATATTGGATGCCATACTTGGCTTATTGGATGCCAAGATTCGATCATGTGAGCACTTTGGAAACCATTTCCATCGACTTTTGAGAGTAGGACCATATGTTTTCCAATCCATTTGCACTTAAAATGGTGACTGATTGAAAGTCTGGATCATCATAGAATAGAATAAGAGCCATTTGCTCCATCTAGTCTGCCCTTTCCACCCACCACCCTTCTTTTAAAACAACCCTTCCACATCCAGAACTCACCCCTTCCAGTTCTTGTTATAGAGAGAACACTTGTCACTCAATTATCCACCTGGACCCACACCAATTAGCAACCACTTAACCTACCAGCATGTTTTTTGGCATGTGGGAGGAAACCCATGCAGAACATGCGAGGAGCATAAAACTCCACACAGATAAGGCCTGGAATTTAACTTACGACCTCAGCGCTGTGATGCACAAATGCTACTTACCGAGCCACCATGAGTAGCACCCCTATGAATCCCTACCTATACTGTACACTGAAGTTCTAAACTCCTACTACTTGCAAGCACAACCTCACTTCTTTTGGAAGTCTGGATCTACAAATTTGCGTTACAATATGTGAGCAGATGCGCAAATTGCAAGGTGGACATTTTCCAATCCGACAAATCAGGACTCGAAAACCAGTCCATTCTTATAATCCTTTATTATTAAGACAACATGAAGGGTCATACAAAGTGAATGTCATACAGCACAATGATTGCATTTACATTTTTTATTGATTTAATTACCATATCAATTTTATTCAATTATATGAGCATCATTGGTTGCTAAGGTAAAACCATGTCACAATTTTGAGAGGGAATCTGGTTATTTAGTTTTCTTCTGTTATGATCTTGTTTTGGTTCGGCTCATGCTAAATGATGCCTGGTTTTGATTTTGACCTTTCTGAGGAAATCTCCATTAGTAATGATACAGCTATTTGTACTCTACTTTGTCCTAGGCAGAACTGTAATTCTAAAACAATAATGAGATGTATTAGGATAAAAATTTTAATTTGGTTGTCAAAAAGACAAGGTAGGAAAATTGGTATATGTAATACTGACTATATTTTCAAGGTTTGGGAGGGAAGTTTTACAGGTTACTGTGAGTTCTTGGTTCTTATATTGGTATTTCCTCAGTATGAAGATGCCTCGGTGGAAATATGATTATATATGCCAAATATGTTTTTGAGGTATTGTGCCTTTAAAGCGATACATTTAAAGTACCATATCTCCATATTAAGTTAGGCATGCAATTTTTGCTGCTTGTATGTGCTACTGTTCCATTTCATATGTGAGAGAATACTTCCAGCTGTCATTTTCTTCCAATGGCAAAACATGTGAAAGGCAAATGATTTCCCCAGTAAAAATCTGAAGATGTGGAGGCCATTATTATTCACATGAATGTACATTGTCTTTATTTACTATTTCTTGTATTTGCATTGCAATTTTTTAAATGTGTTGTATTTTATATTAAAAATAATTTAGTTTTATTTCAAATAAAACTATACTTTTTGTACGTTCACATTGTCACTGAAGCACTTGTACAAAGCTTAACCACTATTTCCACTGCACATAAGAGTCAAGTACCCTCTACTTGTGTATCGATTGCAGGGGAAATGAATCTATAAAAGTAGCTTCATTGTACTTGGCTGTACTATGTGTACACAACCTGCCATACTTACCTCAGGAACCAGTGTTGCAGATGCAGACGCACCTGGATTCTGTATAGAAACTACATTTCAAATCCAACTTGAGTAAAAATAAAAGTACATTCTCTTACAAAAGGAATGAAAACCTTCACTTTTTTGTTACTCACTTATTTATTAGCGATTATATAATTTAGCAGTACTCAATATAATAAGTGCTGTACTTTCATTGGCTCCTGTCTTTAGAATGCTTTTAGAATGCTGTACAAAAGATTTGCTAAAGTTTAGAGTTAACTTTCACTTAAAAATACGTGATATTTGACCCAACTTTGGGAATTTTACTGTTTAGAGTTAGGACCACAATAGCAGGTAAGTCTTGAAATTGGCAAGGGACTTAGGTGACTTTTAATGTGGTTGGGAGCATAGGTCCATTGCCGAATACTCCCTGCATCCAGAAATCTGTATGGAAAAGGGAAGGGATTTCTGCCTCGTGACCTATAACTTAAGTTATTGTGCTATGTGCTCTTTGCATGCGTCCTATATCCCATAATACTTCCGCCGTTGGATATTGCACCAGGATGAATTTTGGATTCAGAATTTCCATCCTGGAAAAGCAGCTACGGCGCAAGCACCACTTTCCAAAAGCGGGTGTTCAGAAAACACCCCCTTGTAGGAGGTCTGGATACTTCGATATTTCCAAATCCGTGTATGTGTACACACACATATATATATA
>WWET01001413.1:196216-227873 GCA_011038615.1 Limnodynastes dumerilii | reverse complement strand
GGGAGAGGATTAGATTAAAGGAAGGGGATGGTTAGGATTAGGGTAATGGAAGGGAAGGGTTAGGGTAAGCATTAGAATAAAAGTTGGGGTTACATAAATATTCACCATTTGCAACTGCATTTTCTTCTTCGGATGACCAGTTGCTTCTCCTCAGCAAGGCAGAAGCAATCGATTTCACAGCCAGTTCAGAACCGAGTTTTGAAAAGGGCCGTTCTAACCGGAGACCGACACCTAATAAATAAAGAGCACAGCTTTTGAACGGAGAGAGAATCTGCAACGGGGATACTGGATAGGTCTCCATGAGATAAGCCCTGTGAATACGCTGTTTTGCACTGATTGTATTTACATGCTGTTTTACAAGATACCGTATATACTCGAGTATAAGCCGAGTTTTTCAGCACAAAAAATGTGCTGAAAAAGCCCCCCTCGGCTTATACTCGAGAGCTAAATAGGAAAAAAAAAAAAATCCATAACTTACCTTTGCGGTCCCTCCGGCGGTCCCTGCGTCTGGCTCTCTTCTTCACAGCTCTGCCTCCGGCTGTCTCCCCGCGGTGCGTGCTGCGCAATGACGTTGTGGTGACCTTAGGTCACCCAACGTCATTGTGTAGCGCGTGATGCGAGGGAGAGAGCCGGAGGCAGAGCTGTTAAATCAGGACAGGCATTCCCTGTCCAAAGCGTCCCCCAGGTAAGTGGGTCAAGTCCGGGTACTAACCTCCTTCAAAGTGCACGCCCCTGAGGGCGGCAGCATGGGACCCAACCACCTGGCTTGGCCCCCTGCAAATATTGAGGAGTGTACCTACCCACTTACCAAAACCCCTTGCGCTACAAAATTAATTCTGTTCCCCCACCGCTACAGCCGATCGATGCCCCGTCTGTAAAGGAAAGAACATGTTAACAATACCTATACGACTAAATATAACAAAGGGGAGGGAGGAAAACCAAAGATGACAATGCTGACAAAATGGTTGCAAGCCTTTATGAGACCCCTTAAGCCCCCACCCCTAGCCCGCCCCTTCTGCAAAATTAAGGGCTAACCCTATCTTAAACCCCAGAAATGGGTGTATGCTGAGCAGCAGTGTGCAGGCCAGGCGTTTATACTCGCTCCTGCTTAGGCAGCACCCATTCTAATTTTTCATGCAGAAGTGCAGCGGGAATGTGCAGAATTGGAGCGAAAGCAGAAAGTTGGGCGCATTGCTTCATCCTTGAGGGGTGAGGGTCAAGGATAGTACAAAAGCACTGGTAGGGGGACAGGTGAGGCCATTGCGTGTGTAAGTGGGGTATCGGAAGCAAGTCTGGATCCGGCGCTATATCTGTTAGTAACAGTTTTATTCGGTACAAATATACCTATCAATAGAAATTTTGTATTCACTGCTTGAAATCAGAATTGTTACTTATAACTAATAGTGTCACTTGCTGTCACACAACTATTACATCAGTCTGTAGTAATCTGCACAGGGACATCTTGGTTTATTTATTTTTCTGTACATTCATAATAGAGCAGTCTACAGTACAGGAGCATCGCAGTACTAGTGCTGGAATTGTCAGTCATATTTCTCCTGCAACTTGTACTAATAAAGATAAATTCCATGGGTAAGAAGAAGGTGTAACAAAGAGCACTCCAGAAACAAAAACTTTATATACACCATTCATAAAACATCAGCACAAAGTAGGAGGGAAAAAGTGAGTGTGGACAAATGGTACATTGCCAGCATACCATGTACCACACCCACTGGCTAAAAAAAATTTAGACAGTGGCCTTTTATTTGAAAGTGCTTGTCCAGCTAGTGCTCTTACACGTACTAGAATCCCCAAAAGACATTGCCAAACACAGGTATGTATCTCCTGCACCAGCTTGTCACCCTGAAGCTGAGACTTATCACCTCTAAAACAGAAGAATCCATGCCCACAACAGTTACTAAGCTTCAAGCGTTCATGAATGATTTGTGTGTCAGACATTCTGATTCAGACACTGTAATCCCAGAGAAGCCTCCTTCTACTAAGTAAAATACACGTTTACTACAAAACACAATCAGAAACTGTCATGGTGGATTCTAGTGGGGATGAGCTAATATTAGGTCATGATGAGGACGATGACAACTTAAACATTGAGGATGATTACCACTGTTAACCTTAAACCTATTGCTATGGACAAATTAATGTTTTGTTTTAATTAGCTTCTTATTTTTTAAATGTATTGTTATGTGGGGGCCTGAATTTATCAAGCACTTCAGTCACATTAGTACCCTGTCGTTTGTGTATGTATATATATATATATATATATATATATATATATATAATAAAAATGTTTTAATTAGCTTCTTATTTTTTTAATGTATTGTTATGTGGGGGCCTGAATTTATCAAGCACTTCAGTCACATTAGTATCACTCCCTGTCGTTGAAGTGCTTGTCTTGTTAAACTTTATGTTTAATGTAAGCGGTTACACTCTCCGATTAGAAAATGTCATTTCCGAAAAAGGGACATCCGAAAGTTCCTTTTTGGATGTCCCTTTTTCGAATACTTACACATTCAGACTTTTTTAAATGAATGGGTGAGTATCCTTTACCCATTCACTTTTGCAATTAGCAATATCCCTCCGCCGTTAGCGATATTCCTCCGCCGCTGCTATCGCCGGACCTGGAACAGTTGAGTAAACTCTCTGTGCGAGGTAGGGAGGGTTAGGGTCAGGCTGCGGGAGATGGAGGGTTAGGGTCAGGCTGCAGGGTAGGCAGGGTTAGGGTCAGGCTGCAGGAGATGGTGGGTTAGGGTCAGGCTGCAAGTAAGAGAGGGTTAGGGTCAGGCTGCCAGGAAGGGAGGGTTAGGGTAGTGAGAGGGGAGGGTTAGGGTTAGAATTAAGGAAGGGAGTGGGGGACTATTTTTCTTAACATTTTACGGACCACGGAGCTTTCAGTGCTCCGTGGATCTATTGCTATGCCTCATCGAGAGTCTTAAAAGACCATATGTATGCAATCTACATAACGAAACTCTACGTAGATAGCGTTAAATATTTACTATGCATGTGCATTAGGGCTGCACTTGGAAATCGGAACGTACTTTTCCAAAAGACGTAGTTGTGGATCCAGTCCTAGGTTGAGAAATTTGGTAAACTGTTACTGTTGGGCAATAAGCCACATTTGTAGTAGAGGAGAAGCAATGCATGGTCACTTGTTTTGGTAGTAAACTTCTAGTATATATAATTCCTATGTACCCTTGTGCTGTTATCTTTTTCTTGGTATGTGCCGCAACCAGCCTTTTAAAGGTCATGAAATAGGTTTCCATGACCACATTTCTGTTGGACACTGAGGAGCTAATAAGAGTAAGGAATACTCAAGTGGAGTATCTTGTGCAACATTATACTTTGCATGCTGAGAAGGAATACATATGCAACAGCACAAATGCATCTCAGACTGTAACTCAGCTTCCTGCATGAAGAGAGGTGTGGTAAGGGGTGTGTAATAATATCACCCATACACAGTAATGGCATGTTCTTGCAGTAAGAACTCATTCAGGTCAGATTTAAATAGTCTCTGATGATGATGATTACTGGTGGTGTAAATCCCCGGCACGATGGCTGTCTTTTAGAAGTAGAGACAGCCAGAAGTTCTTTTTCGGCTGCCTCTATTTCGAATAGGCAGCCATTTAGATTTTTTTTTTCAGAATGGGTAAGAATGCAAATCGGTATACCCACCCATGCATTTTTGGAAACACCGCCGGACCAGCCGCAGGAGAGTTAAGTATCCTCTCTGGCGATTTTTAGTATTAGGAGGGGGTTAGGGTTAGGCTCTGGGCAAGGGAGGGTTAGGGCCATGGATGGGGAGGATTAGGGTTAGGATCAGGCTGTGGGGAAGGGAGGTTAGGGTCAGGCTTTGAGAAAGGGAGGGTTAGGGTTAGACTGTGGGGAAGGGGGGGTTAGGATAAGGCTGTGGGGAAGGTAGGGTTAGGGTAATAGAAGGGGAGGGTTAGGGTAGGGATTAGGGAACGGGTTGGATCCTTGGAGCACCATGTTCGGTGCTCCAAGGATCGATTGCTTTGTCTCTTCAAACAGAAGCAATCAATTTTCCAGCCAGTTTGGAACTAGCTGGTAGTGATCGGCTCTATGGAAATAGGGTCGTTCTCGATGGGGACCCACACTCGATTACTTGTTGTTATCCATGTAGATATGTTGCAGAAGCTTTACAATATGTGTGGAGTTGTGCATTTGACCAGAAATACTGTCCAGTTTATTTGTAAAAGAAGATCACACTCATTTTGCAAACAAATAAATGCATACATCTCACAAAAAGGTTTATTTATTTTTATTAGATAATCTTACTTGCACCCAAGCACAATGTCAGGTAACACTATATAGCTAAAGCAAAGAGGAGAAAAACATTTGACTAATTTTAGGGTGTTGCAAAAAAGCTCATTTGTGTTGTAATCTAAAATGTTCTTTATTGTAAGCTAATGGGAATGATGTAAAGTTAAACTCTTATATAGACTGTGTACACAATTATTATAAAATCTTACTCATGAATGTGTGTTAGTAGCTTTTCTGACTTGCTGTGTGGACCCTAATTCTGAGCATTACCTTGTTCTAGTGTATCTACATGGTCACCAGCTGCATGAGATGGGAAGTCTATTTCTAGCCTGAGATGCTGTCAGACATCAAATATTATTGTATGTGACACATTCTTACCATCCTGTGAATGAGATCATCTTGTATTTTCTCTATTGAATCTTTTTTACCCCACCACCATTATTCTATAAATTCTGCTTAACACATTCTGTGCTTTTTTTTTGATTGAAACTAAAGTATAGGACTCTTTTCCAAAATATAACCAACCTTATCACCACGTGGTGCATAATAATCTATTGCTTATCAGCATTTCACTTAAGCAAGCCTATTCATTATAAAATGACAATCTCCTAACACAGTGGCACTATATGGTTTATCCCCCTGGAACATCTGAGTATTGCTGGCTGAAATGAGTAGACTATACTTTGTCAATCTTTGTGGACCTGCGCATGAGTGACCAACACTAGGCTGATTGTGAAAAATGTAAAATATGTTATGGCTAAAATGAAATTAATAAATAAATAGAGCATTCTTCTAATGGATTCATTTTTACATACAGGCCAGGTACAAATGCTTTGTGCTAATCATGATTATTTTGAGGAGAATGCTCTACTGATGAGGAAGTGGATGCATTAGTACAGCTCTGCATATCTGTGAAAATACAGTATTTTTCCTTACTGCTTATTGTTATTATTTTTAGTTTTAGGAGTATTTACATTTTGTGACCACCTGTTGCAGTTACAATGTATATTGTGAAAACTGTACTTGGCTGTGTTCTTAATCAACAGGTTATGTAAAGTAAAGGGGTCGTGGCTAATTTTCTTTGCTTGATCTATCTTTTCTAATTGGCTCTGCTGATCAACTGGTTTTACACTGATTTTACAAGTAGCTTAAAAATGAATGGGAAGCATAACCATTTGAAATGTATAAATCATTATTTCACCAGGGGCAGTGTTTACTTATATCCTTTAAATTGTCTGCTGCTCCATATGGCAGCCCTGTAGCTTAAAGCAAATAAAGGCAGTTCTAATTTTCACATCTTACTCCATAGTTCAGGCCACACCAGTTCCCTCTATTTAACCTCCTGATTTCAAATAAATAAAATGCATTCATATAGCTCCCATTAGGGTTTAGGTATGAAAATCTTGGAGAGCATACAGGTAGCACAACAGGGGCTAAATCATGACAAATGGACATTTTGATCAACTGTAATTTGTCTTATTTGTGAGGACTAAATAAAATAAAAATAAACTTATTTCTTTTAAGTAGTTGCGAAAAGCAAACCAATGACATTTAAGTATCAGTATAGTTTAAAAAATAAAAAGGTATCATTTAAAAATAATGAATATTTCCTAAACACATAGGCTTCTGAAGTAAGGCTGACTTTACTATAAAATTAATTAAATTGCTATTGCTAATCAAGAGAGTTAGGACATTGCAGTAGAAGCTCAAAAACAGGATTCCGTCTGCTGAGGCAGCCCAGCACCTTCAAGGTTAAACGAATTCCCTGCCAGCACTATCCTCACCAGGCAGTGACATGTAGAATAGATGTGACCTATTTTTATACTCATGATGGTACTGGAGGGCTAATCCCCCAAGGACCCCTCCTTCCCCAGTATGGCTGTTCCCGCTCCTGTTCCCCCTCCCTCCCACAGCCTCTCCTCCTCCAACACAACAGATAAATCTGTGCATTGTTCAGAATTTTTCTTTAAACTTTCTTCTGTTTTAATGATAAGCCTCTGTTTCTCTCATCTTTTTTTCCAACAATATAATACTGTACATTTGACTTTTATTGTTTGCTACCAATTGTACCTACCTTAAGTACTTAAGGTTAAATGTAATATATTTTTACATGTAATCACATACATATTACATTTAAAAAATTTTCTTGTCCAAGAAGTTAGTGTTCCCTGTTTTAAGGTTTTGTGTTTGTAAAGTTACAGTTCTGCATCTAAGATACTAGAATAAAAAGCAGTGTGCTACTGTTTATTATGTGTCTGTTTAGTGTGTGTTGTATATTTCAAAGCAGTACTCGTAATAATCCAGATATTACCATGTCATCTTTGCTCATGCACAGCATGTCACAAACTAGTGTCAGTCAGTACATGACAAACACTGTATCAATGAAATGTCAGGTAGCAATAAAGGTGACAGTTCTGCTACAGGGTTATCCAAATGAAAATATACTTTTGCTATTTTGTCTAAAAAAGTGCACCTAAATTCTTTCCATTATTTTATCAAGCAAGAGCTCAGTTCTTGAATATATCACTGGATTGCTTAAAAACTCCTGTATTCTTCAATATTTGGTAACTTCTGAGTTTAGATTAAAAAAAATAAATAAAAATACTACATGAAAATGTTGTTTTTGATTGCACATAATTAAGAAAATCATAAAAAAGAATGCAAATATTTTCACTTTTCTCTCCCTGTATTACAGTGCTGTTTCTTATGAGCATTCATAGACCTGAAAGATTGTATGAAGAAAGCACAATGAACAGACTCTTTACACATCCATAGTGTTTTACCACTATGTAAAAATCAGCTTTTAATTTAAGATTTCAGATTCTCTTTATAGATTTGTGAAACTAAACTCCACTCTATTTTGGGTATTTAGACTAAAGGTTCTCAGCTGGGGCGTTTTAATAAGTGAGGGGGCCCTTTTGCAGGATTTGTACATTGCCTCCACCCCCCTCCCCACGACAATCCTATGTGTGTGTATGTATGTATATATATATATATTTTTTTTTAATTTTTTTTTTTGAAGAGTGTGTGCTACCAATGGTCCTCAGCAGGAGGCTACTCGCCTCTAGATTGTTCTTCTGTAGCAATTTGATTTGTATACATCTAACCCATTTTTAGGTTGATATTGAATTATCATTTTTTTTTTTTAATCTGTTTTTATTGTGAGAGTAGAAAGAATAACACAATAACAGACATCACGAGAACATCATGGTAGAGTAACATTAAATTGACATTCTTATTGGGACTAAGACAGCCCCCTCGAGATATGAGAATGCACTTCTTATTTCTTTTTCTTATTTATTCTCCTGTGATTAGACAGGACGTTACGTAGCATAAAGTCCATGCTGATTAAGTTTTCATTTTGTCATATTTTTTATTTTTTTTAAACAAAACAAAGTAATCTTACCCAACCAAGTCCCGGGTCTCGAGTATCCACCCCACCACCTCTCAGATCAGCCTATGGCTATATACGTGTTCTTTTCCTCCATTTCATCAAGCCATTAATTACTATCACAACACTTTCTAGACAATTGAAAAAGGGATTTGAACATACCAGAAGATAACCTTCGGCCTGTAAGATTTATTTATTTATCTATATATCTATCTTATTATGAGATATTATGAAATGCAATTGATAGTGCTGCAAACAGTATTGGCCATTTGATAAGGGAGGCTGAATATATGTATGTGTGTATATATATATATGTGTGTGTGTGTATAAATATATGTATTACACACATAAATACATATACATACACACACACACACACACACATATATATATATATATATATATATATATATATATATATACACACATATGTACATATAAAATTTACCTTGATAATATGTCACATGACTGCTTGCACTCCTATAAACTTACTTGAGATTAACACAAATCGCCTCTAACCCCTAGTGATCAACCGTTTTCACTGTGCCTGACCTTCATATTGGTAAACCTGTAGAAACAAGTGAGGAGCACAAAAAAACGTATACAGCCAAATTCAGCTAATTGACTAAATTAAGACCATTAACCAATTAATTTACATCAAAGCAAATAACCACTACTGTGTCAATTAAATGGAGAGCATTTGCAAACAGAGAAAAAGAATACATTGCTGAAACTAAGAGAGGGTGACAGCCCCGTTGTTATTAACATTGTTCAACATTGTTTAAACATTGCATTACAGCATTTTTAGGTAACTGTTGTGAAAGACTTATATTTGTTTGTTTGTTTATTTTTTATTGCTGTTATAAAGTAATCTTCCTATGGCCCATTAGCTAACAAACACAGGGCTTAATCCAGACTAAAATGCAAACTGAACCCATTCCGAGTGCAGGGAAACCAAACGCAAATAATATGAGATCTATATGGGATCCAGCCGTTATCGCAATTGCAGCTATGGATCTCTAGGCAAGTACAGTAGGCTGCATACATTAACAGTTCAGTCATGCACAATGCAGATACCTTCACATATACATTCTCTCTCCCTAGCAATCCAAAAGAAGTGCAGGCTTCACTGTAATGTATTGTGCAAATAGTGGTAAAATTGATAATCAACATTTACCATACTTTTTGTATAGGATTCGTAAAATACAGTGGTTTGAAATACTGTAGAATGTGGGAGTGGCCACAACCGTTCCTGGACCTTGCTGTGCCCTATGGCTGGTGCAAATGTTTTGCCATAAAATTATGCATATTTACATTTGTGTTTAGGTCTAGATCAGGTTCAATTTCATGAGCACGCCTTTACTGTACATTAGCTGCATCCCTCCATCCTTCCTCCCAAGAAACACCTCTCTGAATGTAGTTGCAGCGGTGACTTACATTTGGAACTAGATCAATGTGATGTGCAGAAGAACACAGAGGTGTACGCTCATTTCTGCATAGCGTGTGATATCTGGGCAGCTAATAGATTGTGGCAATATCCTTGATGGTGGGAGTCACCGCCTGGAAATGCTGCTTTTAGAAGTAGAGACAGCTGAAAACTGATTTTCAGCTGTCTCTATTTTGAAAAAAAAACAGCCATTTCCTAATTTTAGTTTTACAATGGGTAAGCATGCCAATCAGTATATTTACCCATTCATTTTTCGGAAGGTGCAGAATCTTTCACACCAACTGCAAACCCAACCAGACTGGTGAGCAACACTCTCTGGGGACTTTAATGTAAGGATCTGGGGAAGGGATGATTAGGGTTAGGGTAATGAAAAGGAAAGGGTTAAGGTTAGAGCAATAGAAGGAGAGGGTTAGGTTCAGCCTGTCTGTAGGGGTGTCTTAGGGTTAGGGGAGTTGAAGGGGAGGGTTAGGGTAAGGATAATGATAAAGGTAGAAAAATACTTACCATTCAGCGCATGAGCTTTTGATCCTGGGAACATAGATTGCTTCTCCTCCTTGAGGCAGAAGCAATCGATATCTGAAACTATTCTAAATGCATTGGTATGATACGGCCCTTTTGAAAAAGTGCTGTTCATATCGGCAACCAATGCCTATCCTTGATAACAAACAAGGAGAACATATAGTGGGCGTGGCACAAATTGGTAAGACGGTGCAACTGAGAATTTCTTCTGTCAAATACTTTTTTATTGAGCTGTACTGTGGTATTATATGAGTATCTTACTTACTTCACAAAGTTCTTACTGTGTAGAACTATAATAAATACCTAAAAATCACAGTCATATTTTGTGCATTATGAAAGAAAATAAAATGAGTACAAACGATTTAAAAATGTTTCCACATGTTTCCTATCTATAACAGCTCCCAATCATTGTTAAGAAAGTTGCATATGTAACATAATTAAATGTTGTCTAATTTTACATCAGTTTCAGTTCCATCTCCATCTATGGATTCTTCGGACCTCTCGGCTAGTTTCTGTTTTGTTACTCTTTGCGGTGCCACTGGATTTCTGAAAAGCCTCTGTACCCATCTAACATTTTCTTTGTTCACGTCTCTTGCGCTTACTGTGTAGTATGTTGGTGAATGTAAGGATTTGGACACACATGCACATAAGTGAGTATTTAAACCCTAAACTGCACCAAAGTACATGACATTCCAGCATTGCAGGAAGAATTGTCAGGATAAAAGAAGGAAGAATTGGAATGGTTAATGTAATGTAATTTAATATGGATGAAAACAAAGCTCTCCTAAGTACTACAGATCATTTATCAACTTGTCATAATAAATCCAGGTTTGGAGAATTTTTGTGGTTCAATTAGGTTTAATTTCTAATGTCAGAATGTTCAGAGAAAATGGTATTTTATAGCTGAAACATGTTAACAGCCTTCTAGCTTCTAAAAAACTAAAAGGCATTATTAAAATATATTTATAATGAAGGTTTTTCTTTCTTTTATCCTTAACAGAAACCTAATGTCCACTGATTTGGATAAGTATTTGTTGATATTTACTAACAACACATATAGAAAATGTGGGATGGACTGATTTTCCATGTTGCATCATTTATACATGTGCAAGTTGGTACTACCATATTGTTTCCCATATTGCTCAGTAAAAATACTATTAAAGGTATCCCACTACTGGGGTACATGTGTGAGTAGGTAAGGCAGCAGAATGTACTATTGCTGGTACAGATAGCACATTTTGGAGGGGTATCTGATGCTCATGTCCTTGTTGCCCTGTGCTAATCCCCTCTCTTTTCTGTGTAGATCATATTGGAGTGGCTTTGGTGGGGGTGGGAGACACAGGGCTAACCTCCCCCAGTGATATAATCTATATATCATGGAAGATGAATGGATTTCCATATACTAAGTGCAACAAATGCTGTGGTGCCTGAACATGTATGTGAACCAATATAAGCAAGAAGGTGAATGGCACTCACAGACTAAGATAACCGGAGAATAAGCTTCTTAATGGAACACCTTCTTGATATAGTTAATTTTTTTTTATTTATTAAACATATAGGATAGTTAGAGCAGGGTATCACTCCATATTTCTCTGGAGACAGTTGGATTGCTAAAAGTGTTTCAATGTCCTTGTGTCTGTACATACACAGATAACAGATTTGTATACATTATCTACAATCAATATACTTATAAATGCATAATGTACATGTATAATGAATATAATGTATCAGGTAGAGAAAGACTGTGGCTCAGAAACTAGTTCACTTATCTTCACACATGCCTTGTGTCCTGAGATAAATCGCAAGCAGGGGAGTGCAGCAGAGGTCATCAGACATTCACTCTTTTTGCTGAGTCACCAGTCCTCTATGCACTATAAGAACTTATTTATTTATATATTTACTTATTTTAATTCTTTATTTGGTTTTACAAGGAAGAAACAACAATAACTGTGACATTTAGGTGTGCGTAGAGATTTAGAAGGTACACAAATCTTCAAGACAGAACATTAGAAAACATAGCTACGGCAAGCAAAAGAGGCATGTAACTTGGAGCAGGGGGCAACTATTGTTTCCTGTAATAGAGGCAATTGAGCAGTATTGTAGGGAGCCATTAACTACGGCAAAGAGCGACTTTTACAAGAGAGTAAGCTAAGGGCCTGCCGAAGCTCATGGTGGTCACCTGTAAACAATCTAGGTAATACAAAAAAGAAGGGTGTGATATCAGAGTAAGATCACATTACTTAAATGTCTCAGGAGAGAACTCTTCTATGTGGAGATGGGGAGGGTCGTGGAAGTAAGGAGCTAGAATTCTGGGTTCTCTGGAACCTCCCCCTCATCCAGTAGCTTAGCTTTTCTAATGACTTGATTCCAGAAGAGGGACAACAGGGGACAGTCCCACCATATATGTATAAAGGTACCCCTTGAGGAACCACATCTCAAGCAGGTGTTTGAGATGTCAGGAAAGATTGCATGTAATCTGGTAGGGACCATATACCACTTGGAGAGGAGTTTATATCTTGTTTCCACTATGGATAAGCTATATGAGTAGCAGTGGATGGTCTGGAATACTTTGGACCAGTCGACCTCCAAGAGCAGAGAGGGAAGTTCTCTGTTCCAGGCTGTGACAAAAGCGAGGTCTGAATGTGAGCAGCAGTATTTCAGTAATTTATAAAAGGGATTACCTATCTTTCATTGTTAGTTTTTCTCTGAGGGATTGGTAGATCCTCTTGGTTAAAGGGATTAGCTGCTGATGGCTGTTTCTCTAGCGCAATATATCCTCTTTTCAGTTATTTTCAGTCATTTATATGATGGGGATGAGGGAGATAATGTACCGCAGGGGAGGAAATTATGGGTTGAGAATGAATGGAGTAAGAAGGGATGAGTATCTAGTGGTATCAGGGAGTTTACAATGACTATTCCAGCATGGGAGGGTAGGTGCTATCGTGGGGTGTTGCGATTTAGATGTCCTGGATAACCAGTCATGTGAAGGGGGATAGGGGAGAACAGGTTCTCCACCTCAATTCACTGCTTTTCCTCTGCATGTCTGGACCAATCATCTGCTTAAGAGTACAGATTCATAATAGGAACATATACATGGAAGTTGAAGGTACCCCTGGATATACCTTGGATATACACTTTATATTTTGGTTTTAATGGGGGCGTTTATGCTTCCAGATAATGTTGCGGCTTATTTTTTGGAACTCTGAAAATAAATTTTAACAGAATGTGTATTGGGAGGGTTTGTAAAAGATACATATGTTTGGAGTGGATATTTGGAGTTTAAGGATATTAATCCGTCCAAGCCAGGAGAAGTCCTGGAGTGAACATTCTGTTAAGTCCTTCTTTTTTCTATAGACTACAGGGAGGAAATGAAGTGAGAGCAGTTGGGGGCCAAATTAACACCCAGGTAACATAAATTGTCATCCTTCCATTGGAAGGGGAAGGACCCTTTGATGGTGTCTATTGTAGAGGGATTGAGATTACTGCCCATAGCCAGGCACTTTTAGTTGAATTTAAAATTGGACAGGATGCTGTATTTCCTACTTTCCTCCATTAATATAGGGAGAGAGGTTGTGGGATGGAAACTGTATGAGAGCAGATCATCAGCAAAAAGAGCTAATTTTAATTATTTTTGGCTGATGTGTATTCCTGTGATGTCTTTATTGGAACGAACAGTGCAGGTGAGTGCTTCCATGCACAGGATGAGAATCAAGGGGAATAATGGACATCCCTGTCTGGCACCATTGGATATGGGAGAGGGCTCTGAGAGGGAACCATTGATCCAGACCTTGTCCGAGGAAGAGAGTAAAGGACATTAATTTCGCTGGGTGAATTTGGAGCCTCACTCTAAGTGACTTAATATGCCTGATAGAAATTGCCAATCTACTCTGTCGAACGCCTTCTTGGCATCCATAGATAGTAGAAGATGGCGGATCCACCATCTCCTCATGAGCCTTGTGGTCAGGAACAAATCCCACCTGGTCATTGTGAACAGTCTTGGAGGTTGAGTTCAAGGCGGCTCGCAGACATATTTGCAAACAGTTTTAGGTCAACATGTTGGATATCTACCTCTAGCTAGGGCACTGCACAGGGTCTTTTCCCTCCCCAGGGATGACTGTAATGTGGGCCCCTAAGGATTAGCGCGAAAACAATGTTTGATCAGAGACCACATTAAATGCATTAAGTAGGTGGGATTAAATATGTCTTTTAAGTGTTTGTAATATTTGATGAAGAATCCATCTGGCCCCGGGCTCCTACTATTGGGAGTTGACTTTATCGCTTCTTCAACTTCTAGAAGTTCTAGTTCGTTCTGGGCCTCATTGGGGAGGGAGGGAAAGGCTGCGTAGATCAATATTTTCATATTTTCCTACGCCTGTTCTCAACCTCATCCGGTGAGGGAGGGAAGGTTGTAAAAGAACTTATTTATTTTTTATTTGTTCAAAAACGTTAAAGTGGAAGACTTGTATGACAATGAAAAAAGATACAAAAAGACAGCGCTATTTTAGCTAATTCTTTTTTAAATAGAATTTACCTACAACCTTATAGGGTAAAGAATGATGGCAGTAATGACAGCTGACACTGGCATAACTTTTTATGCCACTGTCAGTTGTCATTACTGCCATCATTCTTTACCCTATAAGGTTGTAGGTAAATTCTATTTAAAAAAGAATTAACTAAAATAGCGCTGTCTTTTTGTATCTTTTTTCCTTGGTTGGAGGTTAAACTTTTTTAACCCCCTAAATTGGGAGAATCGCACAATACTCCCCTGACGGCTACTTGTATATTATTTATTGAAAGTAAATTCACTTTAATGCTTAATTGGATAGCGCCCATAAAATAATTTACAAATCTTTTGTATGACAATGACATTTCTTTATTAGATAAAAATTTTATTAATTTACAAGGTGCTGAAGGAGGTTGGTCTAACTTTGTAAGGATTTAGGCAAAAAACTGCCCAAATAAAAAACCCAAATATATAGTAAAAAATACCCACTTGCAATACAGGGACCTCCTCTCGATAAAACACAAAAAAAAAAAGGAGCAGCGCTAATAATATACTAAGACCTTGCAAATGTTTAAGGAAAAAACTGGTCTAAGAATAGCATTTTAATGGGCTCGATCCAGACCTACAGCCGACAGTGAACTTATGCGCGGCAGATGTTTCCTTAGCGTAAGTACTAAGTACAGCCATTCTGTAAGCGCAGAGGTCTGGTAGTCCGCATGGAAGAGGATTTTTCTGTCCCTGTCCTTTCTCGTGCGGTTATGGCAACATTTACGCTGCCGTTGCCAGCCCCTCCTTAAGTGTCTGGGCGAATCAGCGGTCCGTATGACAGCTGATCCGCATGGAAAACCATCCCTTACTGTATAATTTGCATGTTACTTCCATCCACCTAATGGAGTTTATGATGAGCTGCCCTGTCGGACCAATCTTCAGGCGTACAGAACTAAGTTCCATGAACCTGGAGATCCAATACATAATAACAAAATCCTTTTGTTTTTGTATGCTCTTAGCACTGTCATTATCTAACTAGGTTTACTACAGTAAAATGATTGACTAATAAATAAATCCAGACCTACAGGCTTGTTACGTTAAATCGCGTAGCGTATTTACGCTATTTTCTATGCACTCCCCTAGGCACTCCCCTTGCTCGTTCGTACTTTGGACGTTTTATGCTTCCCAAACCCTACCTTAACTTTTCAAAGCGTAAGTATTGAGGTACGTAATGGATTTACGTAGGTTACGGCTTAACCCGGCCCATACTGTCCAATTTCCAACTCCACCTACAAAGCGTAACTACGGGTGTCGTATGGATGCCCCCGCCCCTTGTACCTGATGGTACGTACATTCAGCATTACATGCCGTAAAATCTGCCGCGCACATGCGCAGTAAATACAAATCGGTGATTTTACGTCAGTTGCTAGCGTAAAATCTCTAGCATACGTAGGTCAGGATCTGGGCCATGGTCATCAAGTCCTTCTAAAGACTAAAGGTGGCCACTCTGTGTGCTATTATGAAGAAGTCATGGTCAGGGCTCCCCAGTGAGTTAGTGAGTGAGTCAATGTATGTGGAGGGGAGAGTGGGAAGGGGGGTTGGTTACAGATTACTGGGGCCTGTTTCTGTCTAGGGGTCTTTGGCCTGTTCTAAATGCAAGCAAAGAAGCTATGCAAAAATCCTCAAGCATTGAATTCTACATTTTCAAATAACCTTTGCTATTGTTTGTGTTTTACACATTAAGACCAACATTGGTTTGCATTTTAAACATGAAAAAAGCCTTCATACAATGATAATAAAATATTGTGCATTGCAGTGTGAAATCAATTACTGCTTAATCTGAACACAAGCTCAGCTTTTGTACCCTGCCAAGATCCCCAAGCCATAAGTTACAATGAACCAGAGGTGGCTTCCTTTTGCTGAGCAGTATTGATCCTTTACAGATCTCTGCTTAGAGATATTCCCCATGGACTATTCCATACCAACAGCAAGTCTGCATTTATCATCCATCTCTGACAGAAAATTCAGCCAGGGAGGCAGAAGATGCATGACATCACCCTCTTGCTTAAAGTTTGCTGGAATGCTCATATTCTACACGTTACAGAGTTACTTTCATATACTGCAGCAAATGCTATATAGTTTATGTTGCAAGTTTTCAATGTGTTAGCATAAAAAAGACCTAAATCAAGAATCACATTTAGGACATTCAGTAGCACATAAACAATTGTTTTTATAAGTTCAAACCCCACAGTATACTTTCATTGTACTGTTGCATTTGCTAATATTCCTGGCTGAATGTTCCGCATTTTCTCTGCAGCAGTTACCGCTGGATCAATAAGACTGGTGTTTTACGTACATGTAAAGGTATCCTCTACACAAACTGCTTGCTCATAAGACTGCTTTTTGTGGCTCAGATCCCCCCCCCAATCTGCTGATGTACATTTTTACCACCTCTCTGGGAGCTGCAGCAGGTATGTAGTAAGTAGAAGGTGAGAAGGTTCTAGAATAAAGAGTATTGGAAATGTATCCTGTCATACAAGACTGAAATTTGTTGCCACATTATTGTGGTTCTTGATCTGGGACTTCCCTGGCTAAAATTTGAAATTAAAGGTATTGGTTTTTTTTCCTGGTCTTATTACCTGGACAGTTCAATTATAATGTTCATTGCTATTCGGCATAGTTGAAGTGGACAATATTTGAATTTCTAATCTAATTTATATCATTAATACAATTTTCATCTTCACTTGACATCTTTCCACCAAAAAACACTGTGGCTTAATATTTATTTTAAATTAAGTAGTTTACAAAAATTTGGATCTTTTATCAGTGCTGGATGCTGAATTCTCTGCTCATTTTTACAAACGGACAGTTTCTAATTTACACAAGGAATTTCCCCCAAAGCGGCACTGAAGTTTATGCCCTGTTTCCTGAAAATTAAGTCCAAGTACTCACACAAACAATTAACCAAGTTTCGTGGGTGCAATTCATTATTTCAACAGGCTTCCCCTGTTTTGTATGGTCCCTGGGTCCTGAGCACTAAGGAATCTCAGATTAAAGTCTTGTAAGTCCTTGTCAAAGAAATCTGCATAAAATTCTATCAGGAGCCTCTTATGTGATTGTAGCCAGTTAATAGCTAACTGATCTGGGTACCAATGCTTTTTAGGTTAACCCCTTGGTTTCCTACTTTGTGTGACCTGCAAGTGATACGTGGGTCTGATACAGTTTTCAGTTGACTTACTAGGATAAGAAAAGTACAACGAATGTAAGGCTTTTAATTATATCCACTTCGTTGGTTTTCCACTGCTAAGAGAGAGCCCTGTAATACCAAAGGGGATTTGATTGGATGTCATAACATTCCTGTAGAGGAATCCTAACCCTACAGTATACTACTACAGCAAACTGTTTTACATTTTTCCTTTAACTATATCTATCATTCTCTGTTTCTTCTTTATATTCTTGGACTCTTTTGTTAATGCAATCATCATTAGAAAAACTTTAAGGACATTAGCTTTCTATGACTGCGGATATGCACGTATCACTATGTGTGGATCTGTAATGCAGGGCCGTAACTAGACATTTAAACACCAGGGTGTCGAAGGAGGACACCTTTCCATTTGTGTGTGGCTACAACATTGCACATATATATGTAGAGAAATAGAAATATGTATATACAAACATACAACATAGAGAAAGAAAAAGAGTATAGTGCTATGGGGACACTCCAATATATACAGGTCATAGAAATCTGAAATAATACATAATAAAATCTTATCTTCATTAGTAAACTGTGAATATTTAAAACAATGTGTGAAAAGCAAAACAAATAAACAATTAAAACCACTTTATACTAAGTTCATTTGTTATTAGGGTTGCACCTCTTAAGCTTCATATCTATATAAATTCAATATTGGCCAATAATTCACATTTACTGGGTCTATTATTCCTAGTGTGGTTGCTTTCCTTATATGACTGTTATAACACACAACACACAATGTATGCATCGCACACCCATACACACTTAATATACATGCATAACACAAACACACATATATACCATGCAAATCTGTACTCTCACACATAGCACATCTTACTTTTTAGCAAAGCTGTGCAAATTTCCAAGGTGGATGGGAAGGAAATGCAGGAAATTGGGACGGTGTCATAGCTGCAGAAGACAATGAGGGAGCAGCACAATGATATCATCCATACTCTGATTGGTTAATTGCCAGACACGTGAAGGCTTTTTAAAATCTCTGTGTGGAGCTGCCTGCTTGAAACTATGAAGTAAGGAGACTCATCAGTTGATACCGTCTGCCGACTAAGTTGTGCCCACCCCTGAGTGAGGTCAACGGTCAGATCTGCTGTATCCAGACTCCACTCCCATATTCTACCTTAAGCTCTCTGAATCATGCAAACATAAAATGGCAGCAGGTTGGAAGTCTGGATAGGTACAAAATGTATTGGAACTCCTATACATACTGTAGATTTTAATACCAAATCATGCCCACTTGTGATCGTAGCTCAGCTCTGGGGCCAGATTTACTAAGCTGCGGGTTTAGAAAAGTGGAGATGTAGCCCATAGTAACTAATCAGATTCTAGCTGACTTTCTCCAGTATGTAATAGTTAAATGATATCTAGAATCTGATTGGTTGCTATAATCTGGCCACTGATGTTGGAAGTTTAATGTATTTAAAATCTGGGTTCCGATCAGGTAACACAGATGCACAGAGCACAACAGCTGACAAAATACAGTGCGAATACACAGAAATCAGGTGAAAATCAGACATCTGGATCTTGTCCTATGTTAATCTGCATTAAATATAGAAATACTTTTCCAAACAGAAAAGTTTTATTTGACATGGCCAATCACGCTATATGGAATCTGATAAACAAAAACAGGTATTATAACCTTGTAATTTTGTCAACAGCTCCAGCTTAATTTACAAAATATGTTCAGTATCTTATGAAATCAGAAAACGCTAACCATACACAATGGGTACATTACTATATCTTTGCTTACTCAAACTCTTTAGTCATTCATACAGTTCTGTCAGGAAAAAATTGCATCAGTCTGTTTACAGCAAGCTTATGGCAGCGGCAATAAAGAAATTCAGCAAACTGTCACAAAAATAATCACTGAGTGGGAATAAGAAAATCTATCAAGAAACCCAAAAATGTTATATTGATGGAATGATGCTTAACATTTTTTTTATTTATTAAATAAGAAATGAGTTGCCAAAAACACTGCAATTTATACATAAGTTACTTCATTAACTTCTAACTAATACATTTATTGAATACAAATTATTTAGCGCAAGAGCTTATTCCAAGCTTTTGGCTGGGGCACACAATGGACACCAATTCAGAGGTTCCTCTAGGAAGAAAAGTCTGCGGAAAGTTTATGCATTTTCAGATATTTTCAAGTTTGAGAGAGTTAATGTTTGTTTGGTTGGTAGCCAACTGTCTCAGGCAATTCACAGGTCTCTATGCACCCCCTTACACACACTCACTGGTTCTATCTCCACCCCTCCTCCCTTCTCCAAGACTTGGCAGAAAGAAAAGAGTTTTTCTGGGTGAAAACTAATGTGGCTTCTTGCCAACAGAAAGAAGAGCTTAGCAAGGGAGTGAGGGGGGCTGATGGAAATGTGGGCTGAATTTCCAAGACAAAGGTACAAACTCTTAACCCTTTAAAGGTTTGGAAAATCTGTTTAGCCCATATCAGAAACTGAATTATGACTTTACACTCCAAAATGTGTTGTGTTGGAGGTTTTTTGTTTTTTTTTACCCTCTAACATAAAAATATTACATACTTTGCAGCTGTCCTCATACTGCACAGCAGACATTTATGCCTATTTTAGATTATTTATTTGTATTTTAACTTAGTTTGCACATAATTTTTATTTTTTATTTTAATGATTCAATTATAGCATTTTGAAGTTTAAAGTATTCTCAATTATGCACATTTATTAATGTACTTAATAATAGTTATTTGGTGTATATTAAAAGAAAATACAATATATAGATGTACAAGCATAGACAACAGTTGTAGTTGTCATGGCTAGAACGGGAATCCATTTTTTACTCTTCAGTTTTGTCTGGGCTTCAATTACCACTGCATATGCCAAAGGCTGTCCTGGTAAAATAATTTCTTAATTGTGGCATCTTGGCCACTATGGCAGGGACTGCATAGTATCACTGTCATACTCATTTGCATTGGCAAGCCTTTAATAATAATAATTTATTGTGACAGGTGATTTTCTGTTGTTGCTAGTGATAGATGTATTTATGTTAAAAGGCTATACAAAAACACATGAGCTAGTAATTGACTGATTTGCTTGATCATTGACCTTGGGAAATATAGTACATGATTTTATTATTTGTGTAGGGGACCTAACAATACAAAACAAACTCTACCATCAAATTCTTGGCTTTTTTTCTTCACATATTGCTGGTGAAACCTTGTGCTTACAAAAATCTTTCATCATTTTTCTTATATTTATGTATAGTCCCACCCTCAGCATTTTAGGAGCCTGGTGTAAAAGTTTANCAGTTTTTTGGGAGCCTGGTGAAAAAGTATCCCCCCCCCCCCCTTTTTATCTGGCACATGAACAGAGTAGAGTCTTCCCACCGATAAGCAGCTACTTAGTTGTTTATAAACAGTGCTCAGCACTGAGCGCTGTTTAGAAACAACTGCCGCTGACCGCTTAGTACTGTCGCTCCTCAGGCTTGCAGTAAGACTATGGCTCTGGGATCTGAGTCATTTTCTCTCATCCTTCCACAAGAAGTGACAGCACTAAGCTGTCAATTCCAGCTCCAAGTCAAGGGGAAGAGTACAGGGCCTGGGGCAGGGGCACTGGTTAATAGGTACTAGAGGCATAGGTTAGTCATTTTTACCATATTTACAGTGTGCTTGAGACCATATGGGGCAAATGACTTAATTTTAAATACTGCAAAACATTGTCATCAATGTGGTGATTGATGAAGTCACTCTAGTCTGTTTTGTATTTTAAACATATCATTATATCTTCACTCTCCTCTTCCTCTTTGGCCTGTTATTTAGTTGTTGGTGGTCCACTTTAGTCGGTTTAGTAGAGCAGCATGCCTCTCAACATTTCACAAGGTCAAAAATAGAAAATAGAAACTGTGATTTAAAAAAAAAACCAATGAAAGACCCTGCCTTCAGCGTAGTTGACTTATCGGGACAAACTCCAGGGCCTACCCCTATTACACTATTTAGTAAAGGCCAGATCCAGACCTAAGTTGTTTTTACGTTTGTTGGCGTAGCGTATTTACGCTGTCGTAAGTACTATGCACTCCCCTAGGCAATCCCCTTGCTCATACGTATTTTACTCGATTTACGTTTGCCAAACCCTACCTAACTTTTAGGTAGAGTTTTTAAGTACGGACGTACGTAATGGATTGGTGTATGTAACGGCCTAACCTGGCCCATACTGTACGATTTAAATGCCTCCCTCTACGCCTACAAAGTGTATTTCTGTGTGTCGTATGGATGAAACGCCCTTTCTTCGTATTTATGCTGAAGTTACATACGATCAGAGTTGCGTTGCATAACATCTGCAACGCGCATGCGCAGTACATACAAATTGGGGATTTTATGTCAGCGGCTAGCGTAAAAAGGCTGGTGTACGTATCTCAGGATCTGGGCCTAAGTCTCTATAATGGAACAAACATTGGCAGAGCTGCCTAGTGTAATGCCAATCATTTAACATGATATAAATTTCTTCATTATGATGACAAAAAGAAATGAAAAATTGTAGCAGATAACTTTTTGTGGTGAACCAAATTCATTAGGTAGAGAAGGTAAAGCTACAGAAGATGGGTGATTTATTTTCTATATCAAATCTCCTGCCATTAATTCAAAAAAGTAAAACTTCATTTTCTCCGAATATGCCTTACCTTTCTGTTGTTATGACGTGTTTTTTCTTACAAGCACAGCTAACCAAATCTCTGGGACAATTAATATTCTTCCATTTTGCTCTGCTGACTCCCACAGAGAAAGCTTGTGATTATTTAATTCTTCAATGGATGATTAAGAAAACCTAATTAAAATGATGATCCCTTTTGCAGGTTTCAATGAGCTCTAGCTACAGGTGGGGCAGCTGTATTACTTTGGAACTATACATCCAAATCTATGAAATAGTCTCCAGAATTAGTGTAAATGCAATAAAAATCCTATTTAAGTCAGAATATGTATTATTGTAGAATGTAATATTTTCAGTAACGTATATTAAGTATGTATTGTTTGAAGTTACTTATTAATCTTTAACAGTTTAGTAACCAATGACACATTTACTTTACCTCCTTTTTAGTCAACTGATGCTGTAGCTGTGTGTTACCAATCAAATACATTTTCTATTTTCTATACATTTCTTCTTGTGTAAGGTAATTAAGTTATACATTTTAAAGTTTCATATCAGCTTAAATATAATTATATTAATGGTAATTTTGCTTCATAGTAGACATACTATTCAGATCCAGACTTACAAAAAGTGGCTTTTTTTAATTGCTAGGATTGAAAAACATCCACTTTTTGTAAGCAGCACGTGTGAGTGTCGCATTCCCAGGATTGATCTAGATCCAGAGTTTTGTCCTGGTAGCACTCTGGCGGCGGGGCGATATTGGACAGGAAGCTGTGTGAAGGGGGCGGGGGGGGGATGGGTAGCTGAGAAGTGCACTGAGGGTTTGCTAAGCTGCCTCCATACTTTACACACTTCTGCACCATCCACATTTTGTGGATGGTGCAAAAGTTTAATGGTAGGGTCCTCTGAGCGTAATTCTATACGAGAGAGGGGAGTGTCTTCCCCTTACCTGTCTTGAAGACTGGATCCAGCAGCAATCCAGCATCATAAGTCTTGATCTGGCCCATTATATATTTTTGTCTCAGAATCAGGGATTCTAAAAACTATTGCCGGAATCAGATGTCTCCCTGAAAGTTCCAACCAATACTAAATACTCCACTTGAAATGGTTTGGATGGCTGTGATTTGTGAAACAATTATCAGTTCGGCGTCCAGCTTTTTCTCACCAGAGGGATAAAATATTAAAATTATCATTCATCAGGTTCTGTTATGTATTTTTTGTATACTTATAACTTTGTTTTTTTTTAGTCATTAGAAGGTAATGATTTACATAGTGGCACCAAATTAAGATTCTGCATTATTGTGGACTTGGCTTGGTATACATTCTTAAGGTCACTTTACATGGACACATTAAAAAAAGTATTGTCCTTAGAGGATGATTCTACCAAAGGAAAAAGGGTCAGCCCCATGAGGATAGAGTAGGTTGGTGTGTAGACAGTCAGACACTCAGACACCAAGGGAGCTGCATTGAACTGGATAACGGACACAGGGTGGTGGATGAGTATCTTTC
Source organism: Limnodynastes dumerilii (assembly GCA_011038615.1). NCBI lineage: Eukaryota > Metazoa > Chordata > Amphibia > Anura > Limnodynastidae > Limnodynastes > Limnodynastes dumerilii. The sequence goes on along the minus strand of WWET01001413.1, from coordinate 204,341 downwards.
TATATCTTAATTTTTGCAACTTTTGCTGAATATTGTTATAAACTACCCATGTGTGATCCCATGGCCCCACACCAGAGTATCTCACCTCATCCCAACCAATAAAGACACATGCAACTTGCTGTGGGTATAAATAAATGTAAATGTAATTAAAATTTCTAAGATATCTTACGACTATGATCTATGTAAATTTATGATCATAAGTATCAAAATAATAAATAGATCATCTAGAACTGATGGGGCGAGAGAAAAAGCAGGTACAAGAATACAGAAACATTTTAAATACAAATCACATAACATCATGAGCACGGCAAACAAATTCAACCAAGCATAGTGCATTGTAATTACACTAAAGACACTTTGTCAGCAGTGTAGCAACTGAAGCCTCCCGCTCAGATGGGCTTATGATCATGCTGGCCAAATTCAGCGGCAAAGGACATCAAACCTGCTAAACTCAACGATGGAGTCCCAATCAATAAAGTGCCTAAGGAAATAACAAACAAATAAGCAAACAATGTGCCAACATTATCAGCCAACTAAACATGGACCAGCTTTCCACCTACTATAACCAATTTAACCAAGTGCATAAACAACTCAACACTTAACATAAGAGGGTGAGAAAATCAGCACAAGAAGAAGGCTGTTTCCTGTTCCAGGCTGCTTAAGAAGACTTCCTAGCCAACTCCTCCCACAGCTGCACAGATTAACCAATAAAATTGACTCTTTTAAAATCATATATAAAAATCTTTCTGGCATTTTGAACTGCAGAGTTTTCTTATATCCCACATGTAGGATTAGTGCACCTGCAAGCTCTGGGTAATTACACTTTGTGGTCTCCAAAAGTTGTTGTTTGTGCTTTATGTTTGTTAGCTGCCGAGTAGCACACTCTACCATGGGGTTTTCCACGTGTTTTAAACTATTGCGATTTACCCCTTTTGTACTTTAAACTATTACCTAAACAAGTGGTTGCTCTATAACCATTACCTGAAATATTAGTTTAATTAGGACTATTATCGGAACTAGTGGTTTTCTATCAATGTTACCTGAACCATTTCTTTTCTTAGAATTAGTACCTGAGTCAGTGGTTTTCTTATAACTATTACATTAACACGTTGTTCTCTTAGATCTGTCTCTTGAACTAGTGGTTCCCCTAAAACTGTAACCAGAATCAGTGGTTTTCTTAGAACTATTAACAGAACCAGTGGTTTCCTTAGAACTATTAACAGAGCCAATGGTTTCCTTAGAACTATTAACAGAATCAGTGGTTTCCTTAGAACTATTACATGAACCTGTGGTTTTCTTAGAACTATTACATGAACCTGTGGTTTTCTTAGAACTATTACATGAAGCTGTGGTTCTCTTAGAACTATTACATGAAGCTGTGGTTTTCTTAGAACTATTACATAAAACTGTGGTTTTCTTAGAACTATTACATGAACCTGTGTTTTTTTTTAGAACTATTACATGAACTTGTGGTTTTCTTAGAACTATTACATGAACCTGTGGGTTTTTTTTTAGAACTATTACATGAACTTGTGGTTTTCTTAGAACTATTACATGAACCTGTGGTTTTCTTAGAACAATTACATGAACTTGTGGTTTTCTTAGAACTATTACATGAACCTGTGGTTTTCTTAGAACTATTACATGAACCTGTGGTTTTCTTAGAACTGTTACATAAACTAGTGGCTTTCTTAGAACTAATACCTAGACTAGTGGTTTCTTAGAACTAATACCTAGACTAGTGGTTTCTTTATAACTATTACCTAAACAAGTGGTTTCCTTAGAACTAATGGTTACTTTAGAACTATAACACAACACAGTGGATTGGTTAGAAATATTAACAGAATCAGTGGTTTCCTTACAACTATTACACAAACCAATGATTGCTTTAGAATTATTACATGAACAAGTTGTTCCCTTAGAACTATTACCTGAACTAGTGTTTCCACTAGAACTATTACCTGATCCAGGGTTTCCCCTAGAACAATTACCTAAACCACAGGTTGCCCTAGAACTATTACCTAAACCAGGGGCTCCTATAGAACAATTACCAGAACCAGTGCTTTCCACAGAACGATTACCTAAACCAGGGGCTCCTATAGAACAATTACCAGAACCAGTGCTTTCCACAGAACTATTAACTAAACATGGAATTTTATCAATTGCGCTAATTAAAAATGGGTTCCCGTCCCACACAAACAAAAATGTGTAATATTTAGAACGTAGAATCTGTGATTCTAATTACTTAATGTCGTAGATCAAAAAGCTGTACTAAACCTTGTGATCTAGTCAGTAACCATTTATTTTATTTTCTGCAGTTACAAGTGTTATGACAGGCAGTACATAATTTATGACTTTTGGCACAGTATTATTGTAGCCATACTGCCATGTTACAAATTTATACTGTACACCACCATGATACCCAAACAAGAGGGTAGGACAGCTGTTGTTATCTGCTGAATACTTTTCTACTTGTGGTACTAGTTTTTGGGATAAAACATAGAGTGCATTTTAGAGTTGTATAGTTATATTGTGCTGCATTCACACATCCGTTTTGATGTGGAGTTGCGTGCGTGTTTTTAGGATCGGATGAACTGCGCATGCGTAGTAACTTTATTTACACAAGTCCATTAGGCACATACTTGGGAATCGCACTTTGGGACATATGTGCGGAGGGGCATGGTTGAAATCCAAACGTTCAAAGTTACGTGAGACAGGGTGGGAGGGTGCATTTAAATACGCATTTGAGGGTGCGGTTCGATAGATATGCACATATGTACCTTGTAGTACACCCGTAACTACATATGTAGATATAAAGGTGCCCTATGGCATTCTTAAGTCCACAAAAACCCATCAGTGTGAGGGGAGTGTCATGGGTGTTGTCTTGCTACGTGCATGCGCATAACTGCGTACTTTTAACAAACGGATCTGTGAATACGCTCCATTGTTTTCAACTCTGTTTAACAAACTGATAGTCAACTACTTAAGTCCTATGCATAGGTGTATCTATAATTGGTGGCATGCATCCTGCACCCTGGGCTGGCAGGGGAAGGGGGGCCATTCAGCATCTATTTCTTTCCTCTAAGATATTCCGGAGGGAAGAAATAGATGCCAAATTAATCCCCCTTCCCCTGCGGTGGGACTGTCCTGATTCACAGGACGAAAAACGGACGGGGCTTATAGCGCCGTTAAGTCCCGCACCCTTTTCGGCCCGCAAATCGGGACAGTCCTATCTCAGGAAAGGTGGGTGGGGGTGCCCATGTGCAAATCCTCACTTCTTAAAACGCCCCTGGTCCTATGTAATGGAGTTTTTATAGTTGTGTTTCAGAATGGAAAGATAGTACAGCACTCTCAGTGACTGATTCATATGTAATTCTCTAACAGTCTTAATTTAGAATTTGTGAAATGCTTGTATAGAAAAACTGTTCCTGCAAACACTTTCCATTGCCCCGGAGTGATGCAGGGATAAGAACGACTATATTACATTGAACATTTAAAATGCACTAAAATAAATCTGCACTTTTTGGGTGTAAATATATTTTTTTATATGCCTGCTGAAAATGAGTCAATATTTATAAAGGTAACTGTTTTTACTGGATTATAGATTTGTTTATCACTGACATATCCAGCATTTACTATACTTTCTATATTAATTATGGGCTGGATTGAGACTTAAGTAAGTGCTTGAAATTAGTTACTCCTGGGCTAAACCATGTTGATTGCAGGGGAGTCATATTTCATCTGTTGCAAACAGTATTAGAGTTGAGAGGTGATGTTTCCTATCTCAAGTCTAAATGTAATGTGTAATGGTAAAGTTGGTCAGTATCTGTGTACAGTAAGCAATTCAAAGATATATCTCTGCATGCAAAGAATACAATTAACTCTACTCCCCCTGCAATCAATATGGTTTATCCCAGGAGTAACTAATTCCAAGCACTTAAGTCTGGATCCAGCCCTATGTGCTTTGATACTTTTTTGTCCCTAAATAACTTAAATGGAGCCATGTGTCTACTAGATAATATTTTTTTAGAAGAATCTTAGGGCTCCATTTACTATTTTTGATTTCATATAATAAAGCCCCTTTTTCTTTATTTACAATGCTGTTATCGCCATGGACACCATGGTGACAAATTAAATATATATTTTGCCTACTGGAATCACCAATGTTGGGGCCCAGTCGCAAGTGTGACCGCTGCGACCCCTGTAGCTACGCCACCGACTGCACCGTATGTGCAGTGTAGCTAACTTTTGGGACTTGAAATATCAAAGTCCCAAAAGTTAGCTATTGTGCAAGTGCCGGGACTTCATCTCTGAGCGGGACCGAGCACTCTGGTGAAAGTCCCGCAGACCATTGCAGGACCATGCAATATTTCAAGGCTTACTGCAAGGCTGGATTACTTAAACAGCGCTCTCTGCACTGTTATTAGTAAATGGAGCTCTTATTTGCTAATCTCATCTCAGGATAAATCCCTAATGTATTTCAGTTTTGAGACCTCTTTTGGTCAATTCACAACAGAAGCCGCTTCAATAGGATGTAGAGTTCCCATACCTTCTGGTCTTCTGGGCCATATCTAGGGGTGTGCAATTGAGGTAACTGCTTGGGTTAGAAAGTTGAAACGAGGCGAAAGTTAAAAGACCGCATATACACAATCTACGTATTGAAACGATACGCAGATTACGTACAATAGCTACTGGATCCGGCCCATGGTTCCTAAAAACGAGAGTGGGTTGGGGGAAGATCAGATGAGTTAGGTGTGGATACTGCCACACCTAACTTAATTCTGATCTGCAAATACAGTCCAATAATAAAAAGGCTAATTTTCCATAGGAATTCTCAAGCAGAAGGGATTTTTACATATTGGTGGTAAAATGTTGTGTTACAATAAGCAATCATAAGATGTGATACAGATCATGGAGTACAGCTGTTAAATGACATTTAATAGTAAATATACCCCTATATTTGTCTCAACTTGGTAAAAATATAGTGAACATACAACAGCCGAATATTTCCTCTAGGCAAACTAAATAAATTCACATTTTAAAGATTAACTTGCAATGCTATATAGATATGTGTACAACACTAGAATAATAATAAACTAATACAGAGATAATACTGAGATTTCAATATATATACGCTTGCTGGAGGGGGAGGGGGAGGGGGAGTAGTTGATCATTCTTAAAAAGAAGTATGTATTTGCATAGCTCTTGGATTTGCAAACATAGGCAGAACAAATACTATGGATGCATACAACTTAGGTGTTCTCTGCCTCTTCATATGCTTTCAGAAAGACAGCCTGCATGCATATACTTGGGTCAGGCCTCGCCTTATTTCATATTAATTTCTGTAATGATATGGTTCAACCCTATGCACGTGTGTCATAGCTATTAATATGTGCTATTGTTTGAGACAAGCTTACCTGTGCTTATTCTCAATATTATCAGAATGCTTCTTTGTAATATCACTAGGTTTGCGTGGCACAATGAGATGACCCTGAACTGTAGAATATGCATTATAGCTGTGGAGGAACCTATTAGAAAACTATACAGGGAAAACTGCTCTTTTGCTTAGGACAATGGAATCATTTTTCATGCAATGTGACATTATGATGGAAAATGTTGCTGTTCCTAACTATTCCTGTAGTTTGTCCTCATTTGTCACTACAGACTGAATACTTCTTATAAAAAAAACACAACAGTTTAATTAGTTTATTTCCTTATACGTGGTACAGCTTACTTATAGGAGATAGATAGATAGATAGATAGATAGATAGATAGATTTAAATGTATTATTTTTATTTATTTTTACCAAGAAACCTTTAGCACTTGAGATGAATATGTATGAATGTATTTTACATTGACCAACTTGTTCAGCGCTTTATCACCCCAGACCTTTCACTTTATCAGATCCACTCCCTCATTTCACACTGCTTTCCGTTTATATCTCACCTTCACCCTAAGCCCCTCTCTCCTCCTCCCTCCCACCTGCCCCCAGGCCTGTGAGCATGCTCCATTCCGGGACTACAACAAACATTAATATTTCATGGCCTACGCTGTGCAGTGCTTTCCTGCTGGAGACCCACTAAACGCATGAATAATTTTATAAGAGCGGAGTGCAGGATCCAGCTTCAGCCTTGTGGGAATAGTCAGGCACGCTTCTGAGCCTTAGACCAGCCGGCAGCATAAAGACAAAGGACCTTTTATATCTGCAACATGACAACAAATTCCATGAAATAACCAGAAAAACTGTGTTCTTTCCTTTATTTCACAGCTTTGGACTGAGTCTGTCAGATATGGGAAGCAATTTCTTTTTGTGAATGTCAAGTTATATCACAGAAGGAATCATTCTCTTATACTGACTGTGTGTGTATAATAGATAGTTCATATCAGTACATGTACAGGTTGAATAAAATTAAAAAGTAAAAAAAAATACAATAATATTTATATAAACACAGTGCTTTTTATATGTGAAAAAGGTACCTTTACCTAAAGTTATAAATTGATACAATGGCACCACACTAGTACAGTATTCCTTTAATATGTCATGCCCTCAATTCATTATATGCCCTCCCTTTAGTGTCCCTTGGCCTTTTTGTGCCCTAGTGCATCTGCTCCAGGTTATCACATGCTTAGCTGCTGATATGTATCATGTTTTTTTATACAGTGCGCAAATGTTGTTCTAGATAGTATCCATAGTTGCAGCTCGTTACCTTTGACCAGGTAGACTTAGTGGTTTATGAACAAAACTGCTAGGGTTGAATTAAAAAGTCCAATTCCTTCCATAAACTGTAAACTATATTATGTCAGAGCTTTTAATCATAATTTAAACTCTAATACATGCAGTAGTTCACTTCTGTTCATCTTGTTTACGGACATTCTAAGCCTGGTATTAGCTAACAGAACTAATTTGCAGTTGCTACCAACCTCTGTTATGAACATTTGAGCATGGTGAAAAGCTCTGAGCAAGTTCAGGAAAGCTTTCAAAAGTAACCTACAGTCTCCTAGTCACATGTTTATTTTTAATTACAATAGAAATGCTATTTAAACGCAAAGATATAAGCATAGTTTTGACTTTGTATTTAGAATCTGGACCATCATCCATGACAAAACAGAGCAGAACTTGAAAATCTTAATAAGATGCCATTTTGTACATGCATCCTTGTAAAACCAGGTTATTGGCTTTAAATGACCATTTTGCTTTACTATTATTTTTCTTTTCTTTTCATGCAGTATAGAATACAGTGCATAGTAATTAAAACTAAGAAGCATTAAAGTACATAGGCCTGGGAATGCAGACAAGCGATGGATTGATGATTTTTAATCTAATCACAGTCCATTCTCAACAGCCTGACGGCATGATCCGTATCATTGTGCTGCATGTTATAAGACATTATGATGCATTTACAAAAATGAATAACAGATTGTTTTGCACAGATTTATATTTGTAAAAAGCCTTGATTAAGGGGTTTCTTTAATACAATTAATAATATATAGTTAACAGCACACATACATCAGTATGTTTTGTATTGCTTGCAATGTATCTGTAGGAGTCCCTGGCACAAGGGCTGTCTTATAGAAGTAGAGACAGCCGATAGTTCTTTTTCGGCTGTCTCTATTTTGAATAGGCAGCCATTTTCTATTTTTTTTTATTTTTTTATAGAATGGGTGAGTATGCCGGCCATTTTCAGTGCGGACCTACACACCCCAATGTATATGGATAGGACATGATTCCCACCTGCATTCTGCAAACTGTCCCTGCATTAATAGAATAGTAAACTGATCACCTCAAAATCATCCGTAATTATTGTGTGAGTCAGGCTGTAAGTAAGATTCTTGATAGCTTGCTCCAGAAGATTATAGCTGCATAGTCAAATGATTCAATGGTGGACTGCTGCTTGTTTCTTCTAAGCATGATGTAAATCTTAATTCACACAAATTTTACCTGAATATACTGGTCTAAAGCATAACAATTTGAATGATGACCAAAAAAGAAATCGCTAGTCTAGAAAATTTCTTTTTGTGTGTTTGGGCCTGATCCAGAGCTACGGCCGCCGTCGCTAGTACTGCGGCCGTAAGCGTAATGCGCATGCGCCGGGCAGATGTTGCCCGGCGTCACTATGGAAACGCC
>WWET01001413.1:179676-192174 GCA_011038615.1 Limnodynastes dumerilii | reverse complement strand
CTGAACCCAGTATGACTGAGTTTCAGGCAGCTCTTAGTACAGAGACATACAAGAGGTAAATACAATGTCAGGTAGAACAATCCAATGTCTGCTTATTGTATTAGGTAAAAGGAAAGAGAATAGGAGAAGCAGTTTCTTAGCTTGTGGTGGTTAAAACTGATGAAGGAAAAAAAATTACTAAAATCTAAACCATTAAAAAATACGTTATGTAAAGTAGGTTGCTAAAATCTAACTCTGTATTACAATGCAACTTTGGTATGCTGTGAACAGTTACTTGTTACAGAGAAAGGAGCAAAGTGTGCTTTGGCTAGGATTCCCCAATAGTCCTGGCTGCCAGCATGTACTGCAGTGGGCCAGTCACATCTGGACACCATTACTGCAGCCGACAGACTGGAGGGACGGGCAGGAGGTGGTTGTGAAGAAGCCAGCAACTATGCTCCTGATGATCCCAGCTGGCTCTTATGCATGTGGACCATTACTGAGTGTGGAGATGTGCCAGAATAACCTCACTCTTGGAATCTAGACCTTAAAGTGGAATCTGGCTTTCTTAAACTTATACATAAGCACATACTAATTGTGAGAGAAGGAGTTTTTAGGGGTTGGTCTTCTGTACCATCCTGACTTAAGCACCTTGGCAAACCATGTTGTGTTTGGAAGAGGCAGGGAACATTTAAAATGTGCAATAGACTGTAGGGCAGGCCAAGGTGAATCCTAGGTCGTAGGGCAAATTTAAAGTTACCCAATGTTTGTGTGCTACACGAGAAAGCATATAGTTTATGCCCTGAATGCAAAAAAATATATTAATGTAAACTAACATTTTTAGTGCTGCTCCACAATATTATTCTGCAGTTGTAAATTACCCAAAAAAGTAGTATTGAAACTGATATTAAAAATCAGATTTTTCCACGTTCGAAAATCTGTGCAAAAACTAACCACTCCCCTTACACGGAGGACTTCCGATACCAATACATTACCTTAAGTCTTGCCACTTGTGCAAAAGCAAAATGGTGGTTGATTGCAAATCTGGATTGGTATGCAGTCCATAAGCATGCCTTTACTGTGTTTTGTAATACAGAGTAATGCAAGTGCAACCCATACCCTCTATCAGAAGCCATTGGAATTGTCATTTATGGGAGGTCTGTTACAAAAATCACTGCATAGAGCACAAAAATGAACTACACGGAAAGCAGGGAAAATTGGAAGACTATGGCTAGAGTTACTAAACTACAGGAAAAAAAAACATGGACATGTTGTCCATAGCAACCAATCAGATTCTGGATTAATAGGAATACCAGAGGTACACATTACGAAAAACAAAAACCCAAGGCTAGTTTTGATCTGGATGCTGGTTTCCTTGCACTGAAAAATCACACTGTGTCTCCTAATCTAGCCTTTATGCTCCAAAAGTCTACACAATGGTACTTAATGTATTGCCTCTACATTTGGCGAGTGCTGTGATGCATTTGACTTGCTTATCAACACTGTTGGCTACCGCTTAGTTAATCAATGACCAAAGAGTCAACAGGAAAGTCAGTGTGACGCAGGTCTTGTGTATTTGATTAATGTGTTAAATATTTGTACACAGTGTGTTCCTCCTGCTGGGTTTCCCTGTTGATTGTAGCATACGCCAGAGCTGGATGTGGCTTTATTCATCTCTTGCCATGTGGTCTGCATTTATTGTCTATTGAACTGTGTTAAGCCTAGAGGTGGATACATTTTCAAATAAATTTTCCTCAAAGCATTTAGTGGAATATTGCCCTAAAGCACTGATGGTTTGTCTAAGAAACTGTATTCCTCCTGCAGAGGTATGCCATGTAAATCACAGTGCCTGTGGTGATTGTATTTATTTTACTTCTTCCCTGAGGCTTCCATGATAATACTGTCCACTTTGAATTCATGGGGTAGATAATATGTGCCAAAGTCTTTGGTGACCTTTTGATGACGCATATAGAAAACTGACATCCTTCCTGGTCCATTTTCTTTCCCAAAATTAATTTTAAACCTGTTAACAAGGACTGACTACTTTGGTCTAGCAGAAGAAATCAGCCCAGGGAAATAAAATATCCACTCAGGCTGTTATTTACCAGTGTGCTGTTGCGGTTGGGAGTCCTTATGTTTCATTAGACGTTTCACAACTTCACAAGTGACAAATGTCAATTTGTCTGTACCATGCTGCTGTAGTGTGCTTACTGCATTGTTGCCTGGGAAACAAGACATGTTTCTCTTTTTCTCTATTGCCCTGCTAGGCCAACTGTACCCTCAACAGGAAGCCACCACTCTCTGCTGTTTTCCTCTGGAAACCCATTTTGTATTGACAACTCATGAAGGAACAAGGTGGAGGGGGAATGCGATTTATTACTAAACGAATAAGGGTTTTAATATGTTCATGTAAAGAAAGAGAATGCCATTTTCTGTTATTTTGAAGTTGTGTACAACATGGTAAATATAATATATAAAGGTAATGCAGAATGTTATGTTAATTACTAAATCTTAAACATTTTTCCCCTTTATTTTTACTACATTAATACAAGAAGACATAATATTGTAGATCCATTTGGAATAAAAATAAAGGCCAAGATCCTGGGCTACGTACGTCAGGGGAATTACGCATGGCGATTGCGTAGTTCCCGTCAAGAAGGTTGTGCGCATGTAACCTTCTTAAACCTTCTTAAAATAAACTAGTGCCCGGCGTTCGTAACGTACATAACGTGATTGTTGTTAATTGCCATTACACGGTTAGGGACTTTTCTATCATGTAACTGAATAAATTTTGTGGATCATTTGAGGACCATTCTAAATTGGTCAAATTGTATAGCCTTTTCATGTAGTTTTTGTTGTCTTTTGCCTTTTTTCCCACAAGCCTTTGTAAAAGGGATTTGACAACTTACATATCTGCTTTGCACCTTTCATAGCTTTGAATATCCAAGGTTAGGCTGTTGGCCGAGGATGGCTCGGGGTTGATTATAAGGATGGTCAGGCTGCAGGACAATAATGGTTAGGGTTAGGCTGTGGAAAGGGGAGGGTGCTGCAAGATGAGAATGGTTAGGGGAGGGTTAGGATTGTGCTACTAGACAAAGATGGTTAGGGGAGGGTTAAGGTTGGGTTGCGAGAAAGCGTATGCTTAGGGTTATTATGAAGAACACTTACCTGTCTCTGTTGGAGTCTTTAGAGACACTGAAGTCATGGGAACTATGGTTTCTCGCTGCAAACTGACAGCATTTGTCGTTTCATTGCTGCAGAGTGATCTTTCGAAAGACAGATCATCAGAGCGGTGAACTATACCCTAGGCTTAATATGCTGTTTCTTGCTAAAGGGCTATTTTTGACTGTTTATATTCTCTCCATACCTGTTACAGCAAAACATTTCTGACTGGTCCATTTTCATTAAAGGGATCATTAAAAAATAATTGCCCTTCTGGAGTTTTAGGCTACCCTGATCTCCCCAATCCTCCAAATTGCTTTTGATTTTAATATCTAGATTGTCCTATGCAATTATACATGACAGGCAATGGCTCTTACCAGGGCCAGCCCTTACTAATTTACAAGATTTTCAATGGTGCCCCCCTCCTCTCGCAGCCACACTAACCTTATGTGGAGTACACACACGAGTTGCATGTGATAAGGATATGTTGGAGTGCGCAACCAGGACAAGCATACGCTTACAGGTTTATTATATAGAAGATAAGATCTATATATTTTACATGTAGATGCGCACACCACTCACTATTCATGAGTAGCAGGAGAGTATGCACACCAAGCTATTTAAAAATACACATAAATATTGTAATAATAATAAATGTTATGATGCTGTTTATTATAAATAAAAAATGTATGTACATGCATGAGTGGGTAGTGGTATAGTATTATATATATTATATATAATATTGAGTCGTGTTGGTAATGGAGTATATATATATATATATATATATATATATATATAAAAGCCAGGAGAACGGCACTCCACATTTAAATATCCAAAAATGCTGAGGTGCAATCAGGAGATGAAAACAGAGTCACAAAGATTCATGCACTCATCAGGACACAGCACCGACGTTTCAGAGGTCTAGCCTCTTTCTTCAGGGTACAAGCATGAGTAAAACAAGCAAACATATTTATACCCACCCAAAGCCAAGTAAAAAATTACTCACAGATGATGAATCCAGTCGTCGGGAGAGACTAGCGCCGACCACGAAGACCGCGTCGCTCAGCCTCTGACGTCACCCGGTTGCCTAGACTCCAGTGTGTAAACAAAAGCCTCCAGCATCGCCAACGAAGAGCATCGCACTCAACTGGATCCAAGGCAGCTTCTAGTCAGGGTCCCAACGCTGGAAACTAAAAAGAAAAAAGTGTCAAATTTAGAAAGAAAACAGACCCCAAGCTACACAACTGTAAAAGAAAACCAGACAAAATAAAAAATATACAATAAGTAAGGCTATGAAAAAAACGCAAAGATAATTGCCATTTAGTACCAGAGGCATAATAAATAAAAAAACCACACCATAAATCACTCTGACAATATCAGAGGGATATGACATGATTACTATGGAAGCTGCAGGCAGTGAGACAGACCCTGCGCTCCCTGCATTGCGGTCCTGCCGGGGTACATGTACCCAGCGGTGCCCCCCAAGCCCAATGCCGACCCAGGCAAGCTACCTATATGGCCTGTTCTTAGGGCCGGCTCTGGCTCTTACTGTATTGATTGCATGCCCTGATGAGCATCCTGAATTTTGTGTACACACTATACCAATGATTGTCATCAATGATCTGTACATGCGGAGGTCTGGAACTTCGCACAGAAGAGGGGAGTGATCTCCCCTGTCTCTCTCTTCTGTCATGGGTAGTTATGGACAGTGCCGTGTCCATAGAACTACCTTATGTTATCTGCGGAGATCTGTATCTGTATGCGCACAGATGTGCATTGATCACTTAAACGTCGCCCCATGCAAGTATTCTGCATACCTAATCCTATCGTCATTGCAGGATTAGGGCATGCGGAATGCATGCACCCCCTCGATGTACAGATCTCATTGCGATGAGCATGTGCAGATGTTACTTTCATGGGGACTTAAGCAAGCGGCTTGCAAAAGTACATTTGCATTATTAAGCTGAAGCAGTCAGGACTCTGTATGCAATGTACAGATATATATATACAACAATGCGCCCAACTGCGCTAATTGATCCGCCTTGAAGATCTAAAGATTATGGGCCGTATTCAGAGATCCGTTTTTGAAGGGAGTTCCGTGCATATTTTTAGGATCGGATCAACTGTGCATGTAGTAACTTTATGTACGTAGTTGACTGTATGGACGGAAGTGCCTAACGGACGTACATGTGAATCACACTTGGGGACATACACACGGAAATCAGACGTACGGGAAAATTTACATAAAAGTGGACGGGGAGAGGCATCTAAATGAACGTACGGAGGCACAGTTATGAAGATTCGCACGGACAGAGCACATATACGCGCGTAAGTACACACGGAAATAACAGAGTGATCTAGGGACTCGTAAGTCACTGACCGCACATCCGGGAGAGGGGAGTGTCGGGGGTGCTGGTGGGTGTTTCCTTGCTCCGTCCGTGCGTATAATTGCGTACATAAAAAAAACGGATCTCTGAATATGGCCCTCTATTAGAACATACTTTGTTTCTCTAATAAACAATAAAAATAAAATAACAATAAAAAATACTTTTTGTGTAAACAAACACTGCTAACTTGAAGTGAACATCTGAAATTTCCCACTTAGACTGGTTCCATTTAGGTTCCAAATATGTCCTTTTGGTAATCGATAGTCCACAATCGATAGTCCTGTGATTAGCTGCTTTCTCCTTTGGGCTGTACTTGATTCTTTGTCTTTTATTAGCAGCAAGTAAACTCCACTCTCCAGGCTCAGGAGGGTGTTGGGAAAGGGTCTGAGGAAATCCAAGGTACCTTACTGGCCATTAAATATGCAGTTGATGATGAAGATGTAAACGTTATTGTGGTAGACTAATTTCAGCCATTGTTTGGTCCAGCGCTCCGTTTTCAAGTGTGTGGTGACTACAGATTGAGGCTTTAGGGGAGACGCTGCAATACAAGCTCAATTGAGCAATCTCCATACTACGGGATTGTGGACTATCAATTACCAATAGGACATCTTTGGAACCTAAATGGAACCAGTCCAAGCGGGATTTGAAATTGCAGATGTTCCAATATCCCCTCAATAGGAGTTACTGTTTTACATTATCAGCTGATCACTTGGTTGGAGCCAGAGAATACACTTCTTCTGACCTGACCTGATATCTACCCGGAGATTGCTGCAGTTATATTAATAGGGTCCTATGTGATCTATACATCGGATATATGTTTATGATGTTTTGCAACTATCAGATTGATCTAAGAACTATTCCTTCTGGCAGGAACTTAAGCTGAACTAGAGTATATATATATTAGATGTCTACTCTGGAAGAGACCTTAGATTTATATTACTATTAACATCATATATGAACTATCAGTGCACTGACTTTTTATTTGTGTCTCTCTTTAATTTCAGGAGCAGGTTAGATACTCTGCACATTAATTGATGTGTTGTTTACATGAATAGTTTTTTTATGTAATAAAAATATATTATTTATTGTTATTTTATGTTTATTGTTTTTGGGAGAAACAAAGTATGTTCCAATATATATTCTTTTGATCTTAAAGGTGGAACAATTTACGGAGTTGGGCATGTTGTTGTTTGTGTTTTTTCTGGCGTGGTGTGCCATTATTTTGATTCAGCATTGCCACCTGAAGATTGTAAAAAAGGGTATTTTTGAATTTTGTTTTTATTTTGGGATTATATTTATTTGTTTAATAATTTTTATATTCATTTTTATATTTATTTTAATTAGTCTGTACTAGTTGACGCCTTAATATTATTATTTTTTTTTTTATGTTGATATATGCCTGTAATGTACAGAGGACTTCCAGAAACGTCAGGTCATGCCATTGGTGATCGTGATTTTTGGCACGTTCGTAAAACCAGATTCAGAAATTGAAAATAAGAGAGGAATGTTACTCCTGAGCAAAACTCAGTTGAAAGGTGATGTTTCCCAGCCCAAGTCTAAATAACAGTGTAAAGGAATAGCTGGTCAGTATCTGTGTGCAGTAAGCAATTCAAAGATATAGCCTTGCATGCAAAGAATAGAGTTGCCTTGAGTCCTTCTGAAATCAACATGGTTTTGCCCAGGAGTAACTTTCCTCTCTTATTTTCCATCTATGAATCTAGTCTAGTGTGATTGCCAACAGAAACCTATGAGTCTGAGTGCTGAGCATTCTAAATAAAATCTCAGCAGCTGACAGCTTAGAGCTGTCCTGTTCTGTCTGTGGACCCCCTTCATACCTTTTTCCCTTCTCCTAGGAGAACAGCCCTAATCAGCTACCTGCCTTTCATGCACCTGTTTAACATTTACCTAATAAATTGATTGAGCAACTTCCATTCTGGTTTTAATTAGCTACTGTACTGTGTTTATAAACAGCACTCAGCACGGAATTTTGAGTATTGTGTAAGCTGCAAGCTGCTGCTAGCTGACCTCTGTGGGTGCAGGGTGGCCTTCTATTACAGGCCCTTTTCTCCTCCGAGTCTCTCCTAATGGCAGCCACACCCTCTATAACCACAGTAGCTATAGTATACCTCTGGTGTCAGCCAGAAATTTCCAATCATCACTGTTTTACCTTAATATTCACATAATTTAAACCACTATAAAATACTATAACTACTAATTGTGCTGACTTCTCTGGTAAGTCATAATCATACTGAGGTAGCTGACATATTTATGCCAGCCATACTTTGAACACTTTTATAAGCTAGCGGTAGCGTGTCACAGATATGTCAGTCATGGCTTTAACCCAGGCCCACTTGCGTGATAAGAATCTATGCGATCAAAAATGGGATAAACATTGTATGAAGAGAAGTGATTCTCTGCAGTTGCTCAATTTTATAGCATGATTTTAAATCAGAATCAGTTTTTTTGTATTTCTTTGTGAATCAAGTGATTGAAGTATGCCAATGGGGAAGAAGATACAATACTTGCACATTAAACGCGCATTACATCCTATCTTGTATTATTAGGATTATTACTATTGTTATTTTTCTTCTATAGTACCACCAAATAACACCGCAATATGCATACAATGTCTGATTCTGACCCAGTGGAACATTTCTAAAAAGGCAATTTGCCTATGAACATATATCCACATACACATAACTTATAACACAGATTACTGGTTGTTTTACAAACTTTCATATGTTATATTACTATTTGAATCTTAACAAAAATTCCCACAGCAATGAAAATAAGGTCAAAACAATTCATTGTTCTTAAATCTGTTGTATCTGTCTATTTCTGCTATATATGTATATGATATTATATAATATTTTATGTTAATCTAGGAATTAGATTTTAATTTCCCATGGTAAGTCTGTGCAATAGTTCAGTGGTCGGTAGTGGCCTTTCGTGTCCCCCTATCCTTTTCAGTACCATGGACAGAGAACTGGACATAAAGATTTCTTACTCTGAGTCCTACGTCCAGCTTTCTTGGTCTTGGGGAATTTTTATTTGAACTAAAGTGTTTTTTTGTTTTGTTTTATTAAACTGTGTGATTGTTTATTTTCACTTTTCCTTGTGGAACTGCAGATGCCATTTAGTTCTGTATACAACAAATTACTTTAAATCTAATTTTACACATATTGGGCCGTATCTAAACTCTGCTTCCACTGTGTCCTGTGCAAGATTTCCCTTTCGCACACCAGGACCCTACCTTAACATTTACACACTGTTTGTCAGCCCTAGCACTGCTTACAAAGAGCTACCATTATTTATTTTAGACTTTTTTATAACTGTTAATGATATATGTATCATGTAATTAAGCCAATTAGCTGAAATATCGCATAGTATGTGGCACAGATGCTTTGAGAAACATACACTTTCCTACGCTTCATCTAATCGGTCTGATTGCACTGGTAGACAATGATATTGTCACAGGGATTCTCATGTGTTGTTATATATGTATTCTTTATGCTGACTTCATGAATGGTCATAGATTCTTTTTATCAACCACAGCTTTGATTTCTTCTTTAAAGCCGATATTGCGATATATGAGCAGGTTTATGTATGCCTTTATTATCTTCCGGTGACAGGGTCAATGAGTCTGGCAGACCAGGGTTGATCTTAATGTTTTAGTGTTCTGCACAATGGTTGGTCAACATGTGTTGGCCATCAGATTACACTCTAAAGCTGCTGCACAAATCGTAAGTGACGTCCTCCAGGGGAACCGTGTACGCTGCACTGTGCGTCTCTGCCACGTGGAACTCTTTTTGCTGCCTACATGGTAACGTTTACATAGCATAAAATGCATTGACTTCACTCCTGAAACAGTGCTGTGAGCTTTTCCGCAGATGCAAAGTTGGTGACCAAGATAAAAACTGTCTCACTTGTGTCAGACTCCTCACTGGTTGGTCAAATGGTTCCCAGCACATGACTTTTGCTGTTCCAGTGATTTGGAGGGAACCAATAGACCACTGCATGTACTACTACTTTGTCTGATGAACATTTTGGGAATCAGCTCCAAGTTATAGCACACTGTGACATACCTGGATTAATTGTCTGCCATCAAGCCTGTGGCTCACAGTTAAATACCTGTGCCAAAGCCTACAGAAAAGTTCAGACATCGAAAAGATGAATGAGAAAGGGAGCCTGTTGAGCATGGTGATGATCAAGTTAGTCTTAACCGAACTTTTGAGGCTCCCTCTCCATCTTTTGAACCGTATTTAGTTAACCAAGGAGACCTTGTTTAAGATTTGAACCTTGATATAAAAGGCAAGCAGAGCTTTTGGGCTCTAGATTGAAAGCTGTGCTACAACAGCAACAGGTTACCCTCACTACCAATAGCTTATGTTGCTGCTCTGAGGGAAACATATGGGAGCAGGAAACTCCTGCTGTATAAAATCAAATATGAAGAGCACCTATGTCATGTCTGTGATGACCTTAAAGTCAACAAGTACTGTTTTTTTTTCTTTGTGAGTGTGACAGCATGCCACAAAATACCATACTTACAGAACCAGATGTCGTTTCTCTGGGCTTCTCAGGTGAGATAATCCTCCATTGTGGCCTACGTTTGGGCATGACCATCTTGGATCCAGTCAGCTGTCCACTATACTGCCAAACACCTTCCATCATCACATGTTTTCAGCTACCAATAGGATCCAAACACTCTCTCTATTTAAACCTCTGGCACAAGTATTCCTGGTATACAGGTATACCTGTGCCAGTGCAACAAGTGCCATTGTACTATGTGACTGGTTCCAGTGTCTTCTTGTGGGTACCCTGTTTCCCTCGGTCAGCTTTACTATTCTGCTTTATTCCCAGTGTTCCATGGATTTACTATTCCTTATGTTTCCCAGTGTCCCTGTACTACTTCAATACTTGTGCTGACCACTGTGCTACCAAGTTGTGCTTCTCTACTGTTTCAAGTACATTTATGCTAACCACTGTGATACTGCGTTTTCAGAATTATTACTGTCTTCAGTATATTCAGTAAACCCTGTTAACATTTACCTCTTCTTTGGTGGACTTTCTCTGTAGCTCCTTATAGTTCTCAGCTAATGAGCAAGGAATACAACAAAAGCCCGATCTTGCTCTTTAAAATACCCAACCCACATGTCCCTGAGGCAGAATCACAAAATTCACAGTTCGTGACACAGCAGAGACTAGAAAATCCATTATGTTCACAAGCAGTGACCAAAGCGAACTTCACTAACTCCAGGAGTAAAGAATGTTGTCAGTGCCCAACTTGTTGATCCTGAGAGAGTATATCTGCCTTTGCTCCATATAAAGCTTCGTCTTGCAAAAAACTTTATCAAAGCACTGGATAAATGTGCTTGCAATTGCACAAGTGGATCAGTGAGGCAAAATTCAAAGAGGCAGTTTTTTGTAGGTCTTTAAATAATAGAACTTATGTTCAATGGGTGGTTTAATGGTTTGTGTAATCCTCAGGCTCTCAAGAGAATTTTGCTGAACTTCTTAGGGAACCATAAGGCAGGCAAGTACAAAGAGATAGTGGACAATATCTTACAAGACTATGGGGCATTACATATCTCTGAAGGTCTTTTCCAGCCAATCTTGGGGCAGTCAGCAATAAGCATGGTGAACAATTCCACCATGACATTTCCATAAAGGGAAAGCCGTATCAGCAGAGGCGGCCCTAGACATAGTGTATAGGGGCGCTTATCACTAGGTAACTCTGACTAGTTTGGGCTGCCTGGACCTGATGCTCGGTCCACCAGAACATCGATATGTTACAACAAGGGTAAGTTCACCCTCATGGGGTGATATAGGTCCTGGCGCTCACTTATGAAAGTCCCACCTTATAAAAAATGGTGATAGCACAAATGTTAATGTCGCAATCAATACATGAGAAGTCCTACCTTGTGAGAAATGGTTATAGTACATGTGTTAATGCCGCAATCAGTCTATGTTGGGTCTCCCTGTTATATGGTCGTCTTAGAGAAAGTCTCTATATCAAGTGTCTATACTTTGGCTGTGCGCCGGCAGATATATGAACATACGATGGTGATAAATGTTGAAGCTCACTGTTCCGTTGCTACTGGGATTTTAAAAATAGAAAGTTATGATTAGTTGCTGGGTAATTGCAAGAGTGCTAGGACCTTTTTTGAATTTGTGTAAACTCCCCTTACCTTACAGCACCTGCTCCATATTACCTTATAAATTAATTTGAGAAAACTCAATTTTTGTGTATATATACACTACCATTCAAAAGTTTGGGGTTACCCAGACAATTTCGTGTTTTACATGAAAACTGACTTTTATTTATCAAATCAGTTGCAAAATGAATAGAACATATAGTCAAGACATTGCCAAGGTTAGAAATAATGATTTTTATTTGAAATAATAATCTTGTCCTTCAAACTTTGCTTTCATCAAAGAATGCTCCTTCTGCAGCAATTACAGCATTGCAGACCTTTTGGCATTCTAGCTGTTATTTGTTGAGGTAATTTGAAGAAACTTCACCCCACACTTCCTGAAGCACCCCCCACAAGTTGGATTGGCTTGATGGGCACTTCTTAAGTGCTGCCAGTACACAGATATGAAGAAGGTAGAATGTGGCGCATTCATGATTTCAATCTGTGGCTTAGGAAGTGGTGTCATGAGGAAGGATTTGGGCTCATAGAACATAGCCATTCCACCTGGCAAAATAGGAACTTGTATAAAAAGGATGGCTTACACCCATCTTCTGTGGGGACAGATATTCTAAGTGAGCAGTTTGAATGCTTTATTAGAAACCATTTAAACTAGGAGAGGGGGGCAGTGATACAAATAATAAAAATAGCTGCTCCCCTAACCAAAAAGTCTTGGGAGGCCAGTCAATAATGACAGATAATATAGCCACAGCAACAAATGGAAAAGAAAATATAAAAAGCAATATAAACATATCTAGCAATAATAATAAACTGATAAA
>WWET01001413.1:157133-171816 GCA_011038615.1 Limnodynastes dumerilii | reverse complement strand
ATATATATATATATATAAACAGGTCATCTTGTTCTACTGAACTTCTGAAAATGTGCTATGTGTAATTCAACTTAATATAAAAGTGTTTTTAAGATATTCTGATATTTTGTCTCTTGGAGTCACCAGTTTAATTTAAAAAGCATACTGTTACACCCTGGACTGCTATATTTGGTTTTGCCTCTAGGGGCAGTTCTGGATTTTTCATATTGTGGACATTTCTACTACCTGCCCCTAGAGGTTGCTGTTGTACAATCTCTCTGTGACTAATCATGTAATGTGCTTGTTATCCAACACCTGTGCTCTGGTTTTATTTATCCCATCATTTCAGAGCAAGGTGTGGGTCATTGCTTCCTATTAGCTGTTTCCTGTGCTGCATGATTGTTTGCTTCTCTCAACTGTGGTCCTATTATCTGGTTCTCTCTGTCTCCGTTTATCTTGGACCCCTGCTTCATACCAGCCACGCTGCTTACTCTGTGGAATTTATATGGACTTTCTGGCATACTGCCTCTGCATTAACTACACCATATAACTCCTGTGGACTCATTTGGTCTCTCTGCAATCCTTGTGCTTACTACCTGTTATTTGTTTAATAATTTCTATGTTACCTGCATACTCCTGTGTTGCATTCCTCTTCTCTCCATGTCATTCTGCAATAAACCTCTCCTGTTCCAAAATTACTGTGTCATTTGATCCACCATCGTAACACATATTTTGAGTTATTTTCTCTGCATTCTTCCCCTGAGCCATTGATTTCCATATCTAAATACTGCCTGCGAGTAAATCAGCGGTTCTAAATATTTTTTGGGGTGGATACCAGTATACCAGTTAACCACTATGGAATCTGCTCACTTACCACTGACTGACCGATCACATTCTAACCTTATCACCTTCTACTTAATTACTTTTTTCACCTGCATCCCTCCCTGTACCCCCATTATGGGCCTGCTATTAGATATTCATGCCTTAATAATTTTGCATATTTTGCCAGATCCATCTTCCTTCCCTATAACAGAGTTACATTTTGTGACATTATCAAGCAGATACAATACCCATATATATTAAATATTTTTGTAATGAGTTTCAGATCCATGTTTTACATATGCTTTTAATTCCAGAACATATTTTATTAAATATACCCTCTGTCATCTGGCATCACTCATGGTTAAAATGTAATTCTGGATGCTGTAACTCCTTACAGCCCTGTCCAGTTGCCTTGCATACCACCAGACAGGGGTTGTGTGCCACTGGCAGTGCATGTACCACTGGTTGAGAAACCCTACAGTAAATTAATTCAGTCATTTATGGTCCCCTTGCAGCTGCCATGTAATTTTATTAATCTAAAATTAATATTATCGGTTCATTAATAGCTCACTTGTAATCTACAGATTACTCTGTTTGAAGTTGCATATTATCCAATGAAATCCCTGCTTTACACTCAAATAAGAATAGCAGAACATGTTCTTAGTGTAACTCTCACTAATGAAAGGAGCGCAGAGACCCTGAAAGACCATGGTCCCTTACTCTAAATTAACTGACATTCAGTAATGCTTACAGTATTTATTGAGTTGGTGATATAAGTTTTACAAAAATCAATATTCTATATATTGATTTTATCTTATATTGGTATTATAAAACAAAATGTAGTCTCACCGTGTATATTATATATTTTTTTTTATTTGTAGACGTATTGTCACCCTGACCAAAGTACAACTCTAGGATGTTTTAATCAGGACTCCCACTATTTCCTCAAATGTGATAGCCTGCCAGCTAGACACATTCACAAATCGTGGACAGTGTGGTTCATTCAAGAATTGGACAATGCAGTCAGTTAAGGGGAATTGACTGAGACATTCCACTTTAACATTTGAGGTGTTTAAAGAGCAAAGATAATCAATGCTATCAAGATCAGAGGAGCTGTGTCATTGTGTGGAGAACATTAGAGCAGTTAGACCTTATTCACCGCTCACTGATACACACTAATGCCATACTGACAGGCCTCATAAATTTATTACAGGCAGGAGAGACTGCCCCTGAGAGAATCCATGGATCAAATGTGCAGATTGGAAGCAGGTTGACTGAAGACAGTCTCTGTTTATTTCCTGTAGTTAGCTAATCAGGTTGCTGTCAATTAAACATAGTGTTCTGCTTCCTGAACAGAGCCACAAGACAAAGAGGGAACTCTTGGTGCCAAGAAAGCAAATTGTTTCAAGTTTCTTTTTGTTTTTTTGTTTGGAATATTTCCCTGCTGATCTTTTAGATCATTTTTATAACACATTCTAAATTGGAGTGGATAAATTAGATATATAGTGCTCATTGTTAAGATAACTTAATTGGTGCGGTTCCAATTCTAGTGAGTTAATGGATATGATATGTCACGGTGATGTTCATAAAGTCAACATGTAACCTACTGGCACTAAATGACCAACAGATTTAGCTGATAAACTTTCCTCTATCTGACAGGGTTGTTAAGTCGACACCAGTCATATAGAATATTGTAATGCCAATACTTACTGTGTTTGGCAAAGACACAGGAGCAGTGGAAGAATAAAGGAGCATAGGAAAGAGCCAAGAACAGCAGGTAAGCAAAGGAGTGGAGAAGAGAGTCTGGAGCAGTGGGAACAGACGAAGGTGCTGGGACAAGGTAAGCATTGTCACTGTCAAAGGTGCTACTGTAACCGGAGTTAGTTGCCCTATTTTCAGGTGTTTCCACGCGGACGCAGATCCGTGCGGAAAAGTTAAGGTAGGATTCTGGACGCATATGTGCCAGTAGCATGCACTTCCCTATTCTGTGCCTAGTTACAGATCTCTGTCCGCATGGAAGTCACACGGAGATCTGAATCTGGTCCATTCTGTCTTTCGCGCTAAGGACTAAGGCCTGGGTCCTGACTTCTGATTTCTTTATGCTTAAACCGCCAAGAAAAATATTTGTGGGGTGTCACTAGCACTAGGTTGCTAGTACTGGCAGCCATGTATTAGCTTTTTATCTACTTTTGGTACAATCTTGAATTTGTTTGTCAAGATTAATTTGACACCAACTTATTGCTCTATACATTTTTATTTAATGTGTTTCCAGTACACTAATTTGAATGCTCTGCCATAAATCCTATTTGGTGTTTCTGTTGAAATAGTAATGAAAATGCAGCCTTGTTTTTGGTATTAATATCTTTCATAGATATTGGTTAAAATATATCATTAGGTGAGATCTATTTATATAAGGGTCTGATCTAGACTTCAATGTATGCCCAGAGAAGCATGAAGCGATGGGCGTTCTGTGGGAGGGATAAGGAGGATGAGCATAGTTAATGTACATACTCAAACAAAAACATACCCAAATTAACCCAAACGTTATTTAAGTAAAGAGAGTTTATAGCTAAACATTTGCACCAATTACAGGACGTCTAAGTCTAGGAAGCTGCGTACACATGACATTCTGCAGTGTATACTGGACAATTGCGTTAGCAGAACGAAAACACCAATTGGGTGTATGGGAATTATGCTTATGCATTGTGAGAAAAAAAATGTTTTCATTTAATTTAATAACCATTGGACTCGATCCAGAATTAAAAAGTCACCCACTTATGCAAGTCAACCTTTGCGAGTGCACTGTGCATGCAGCAGATGTTAAGCATCATTACGTTAGGTTATGTATGACAGTCCTCCATATGTTCAGATTTCCGTATGTTAGGGTATGTATGACAGTCCTCCATATGTTCAGATTTCCGTATGTTAGGGTATGTATGACAGTCCTCTGTATGTTCAGATTTCCTTACGTTAGGTTATGTATGACAGGCCTCCGTATGTTCAGACTTCCGTACGTTAGGTTATGTATGACAGTCCTCTGTATGTTCAGATTTCCGTATGTTAGGGTATGTATGACAGTCCTCCGTATGTTCAGATTTCCGTACGTTAGGTTATGTATGACAGTCCTCTGTATGTTCAGATTTCCATAAGTTAGGTTATGTATGACAGGCCTCCGTATGTTCGTATTGTAGGCGGGGAGAGGTATTTAAATTGTGCAGCATGGGTAGGGTTAGGCACTTTTGTACGTCAGAGCATTCCGCACGCACAAAGATCCGTGTGAAAAAGTTAAGGTAGGGTCAGGGACTCGTAAGTCAGCTAAAATCCATCCATGAGAGTGGAGTGTCATGGGAGTGCACTAGCCTTTTGCTTGCGGACTTTAGCAACTCCGTGCGGATATCACTCTTAAGTAGGGATAAGGCGCATTGAGCTAGCCTGCACATGCATTGCTTAGCTTGGCAAGGAATTGTGTCAATACACAACCTGCTGTACCAGAGCTGCAATTGGCTTTGGTTATATTGTATCTGCTTTAATAGTGTACATCTGTGAGGTGTCAGGCAACCCCACTTAAAGTAGTCTGTTGATTAAATGAATTAATGGTGTGGCCTGACCAGAGCAGTGCACGCGGCTGTGTCCTGGTTTGCCATTTTTGATGTTTGTGGTTTTACCACTGGCACATGCGTTTTATTGAGCTTCTATTGAAAATAAGCTGATTATACACCATATGAGCACTGGTTGTCTGTAACAATTTTTTTTAGTATATTGGTACACTGACAGGGCAATATACACCAGGGTTCTCCCGGAATATTTAGGAGGCTCACAAAATAGGAATTTGTTATGATATCCCGGGAGAGCCAGTAAACTTGCCACAATGAGCTTGATGAAAATCACGGACCCATACTGGCATCTCTGTCTTTCCTCCAAGATCTCTGCGGGGAAGAAATAGAAGTAGAAAGTTGGCAACCCTGATATACACATTCCACCATATTTGTCCCTAGTCTGTCCCTATCTGCTTCTTAAATGCTACCATCTTAAGATGCATAACATGTTTACATATAAAGTGGGTATGCTAAATGTCTAAATAATTTTTTGCTTTGAGGCATTTTTCGTCATTCTAGTTAAACATAAATGTAATTTTTAACCCCCACTTCACCACCACCACCATTTTTTATTTCAAAAAATGTATTTGAAGATGTGTGAAAATAGGTTAGTTATGAATTGCCCATCCTTTATCCCAAACAAATGGATTTGTATTAAAATTTTATGTAGGCTAGTCTATTGATATGCAGTATATTTACAAGGTGAAGAAATGCAAAACACATTTGACAAAATATTTCCACAAAGCCATGAAGGTTATGTCATATGTCATATTGTGAAGAGCTCCCTTGATGCAGACACATAAGGGTTAAGAAATGGAGACTTACCATCTACAATTCAAAACTCTGCCTTTTTTTTTCTTCTCTCTAAGGCCTGACTTCTAACTGCGGAAATGTCTATAATTAAAAAGGGATAGCTCCAAAGTTTTTAACATCTGAAAGTAACTAACAAAACATAGTTTTGCTTCCTGAATTAGACTTATGTTCCCCAGAAGTCCCAGTGCTCAGAAGACATTGCAAATGGTCTAGAAGATGATGTCCTAATCCAGCCATTTTGTTCTATGTTTTTTGTTATAATTGTTTTTAAATATGTGTAGAAGAGATATAATATAAAACCACAAAAGGGCAATCTGATTTACCTTTGCTATTCTTTTTCTATCAAATGCAAAGTAGTTGCACCAATGTGGATATCCTTTGCTTGTGTATGTCTATATTAAATGCATAATCTTTTCTCTTGTTCTGCCTTCCTCTGCTTTATGCTCTGTGTTCTTCTTCCACTGCTGGAGCTGTCTGTGTCCTGAAGACCACAGCTGTAGCTGCATTATTCTGAGAATTAGCTGTGAATTAGTAATAAGGGTTGGAATTGGGACTAGGGTTATAGTCTGCCTGACAGGCCATGACACAACTAACATGTGAGCAGGAGTTGCGGCTGCTACATTGCCCAGAGGGTAAGTGGGCCTGAAATGGACCCCATCCTACCCCTACGGAACTCTAAGCTGTTAGAAGCTGGCAGCTTAAGACAGCACTTAGCATTCAGTTCAGAGCACTATTTAAAAATAAATTACGTGCACTGCCATAAGCTGCCAACCTCAGACAGCTTACTGTGATTGCGCAAAACACACAAAATAGGGGGGTCGAAAAGTGTGTCAAGCCCCCTTCTCCATCTAGACTCTGGTAAAGCCTCCTTGCTATTGGGCCCAAGGTGGTCTGCTTCCACGCTGTTATAGGTGTCAGGTTAATTACCCTGTCAGATAGAGGAAAGTTGTTCAGTTAAAACTGTCGGCATGTTACTGCCGGCAAGTTAACAGTCGGATTTTCGGAGTAACATAACACACCCTTTCGGATGGCAGTGCAGTATCACATATAGCAGTACAATTGTGCTAGAAACACTAAACAAAATTAATTTTACAATAAATTATGTCTGGGAGCCATAAATGAAGAATTGGAGAGTTATGTGCTCCATAAGTGACAATTATACTGCCAATGTATTGAATGGTAATTTGTATATATAACCTGAAATCTGTATAAATGTGTATATAGTCTTGGGAAACATTACTTTTCCTTAATAAACAACACTAAAGCTTTATGTATGTTGTTGTTCATTTATTTCATATATTTATATATTTATAAACAAAAATCCAGCCAATTTTGTATTAATGTCAGTATTTAAAATCATATGCAGCTTAGTGCTTTAAAACATTCTCTCACTACTTTCTGCATATTTTTATGATGAAAGGGTATCCTACAATATATATCCACTAGCGCATATCTCAAAATGCAATCTGCTTTTGAATTGCACTTGTTAAGTATTGTTTATGTTGAATTGTACTGGTGTGTTTTGTTTTTAATTGCTGTAAACTCTCCAGTACTGAAAATATATAGCTGACTGTTGGGCTTGTGTTACCAGATGCCATTTGCCTAGTCAGTGCCAGATGTGCCTGAGATTGTTTTGAAAGCAAAGGGCATAAGTGGGGGAAAAAACTGTGTTAAAGGGCTGTAGCCCCTTAAACACTCCATTTGACTGTGTTATGGCTCACTTGGCAGACCTGGGCCAACCCTGTAACCGAAACCCAAAACAGACAGGAAGTCCAGAGGATATCCTGTGAGAAGAGGGTCAGGGTAGAGCAGCATCAAACAGTTTTACAGACCAAGGCTCTGCTAACAAATTAAATACAAAAGAAAGGAAATTGCATTTAGCTTTTAACTCTCTGATATGTGGAAGTACTATGAGAACGTTATGGAACTGTATATGTTGCATTCTTCCACACTGCTTTAAGGAAAGTAGAGCACCTGTAATTGATTAACCACAATAAGCATGAATAAAACTTTGACAGCATGTTTTGTTGGTCAACAAACACATAGATAATTAATTTACACAATTACTTATTCTCTTGTTAATATAGTTACATTTGTTTGTCTCCAGTTTGAAAGTATTACATATGCTCAAATTGACAATACTTACCTTTAAAAATATATACTACTTGTACAAGCATTTACAGTAATTTGTGTAAGGTCTGAGATTTTGTGTTGTTTCCATCTCTACATCAGGCAGTGACAAATGCTGACCACACATGCAATGTTCCCATCGACCAGGGTTACACTCTGATCACCAGAGCATAGCAAAAACTGATTTGTCAATACGCGCTGTACAATCGGCACAGGGTAGCAGGGATATAACCCTGATTATCTGCTAGTGTGTGGTCACCGTGTGACGTTGCTGAAATATAGCATAGTCTTTGGTCAGCTATATTAGCCATGCACTGGCCATTTATCAGAGCTATATCCCTGCAGTTATGTGTTGCACACACTATCAAATTTTATAATTCCAGTGCGTTTTTTGGATCATTGCGTCTGATTGATCATTATTGTATACTGTATGACCAGTTTAAACATACTCCTGAAAAGTAGCCTTTAATACATGTTGCCATTATATGATCAAACTAATAGAGAAGTTTATTGTAATGT
Source organism: Limnodynastes dumerilii (assembly GCA_011038615.1). Lineage (NCBI taxonomy): Eukaryota > Metazoa > Chordata > Amphibia > Anura > Limnodynastidae > Limnodynastes > Limnodynastes dumerilii. The sequence continues at coordinate 163,957 of WWET01001413.1, read as the reverse complement.
GACTTTATTTTTACTTCATTTTACAAAAGTTAATGAAATTGATGGCTAATAGCCTGATCGTTTGAAGATTTCCACTGAAGGCATTTAAGCACAATACAGCTAATCGTCTAAATGTCAAACAATAGTTTGAATGATCTATTTTGGTTTGTATCCCACAAGCACACACCAATGAGAAAGGTATATGTTCAAACCTTCATGACCTAAGCTTGTGAATCTCTAACAGGAGTTTGTAAGGAGAAGAAGAGGTGCAAGAGCTAAGGGTATAATAAGGATAATGCTGCAGCAGAATTTACAGAGCGTTGATGTTTAGAGAGAGGGGAAACACACAGGGGGTGCAAAACTGCAGGTCCTGGGGACTTTTGGTTTTGACTGTGACCACAGACTTGCTGCTGTCTTTTTGTATGGACTGTTAAATGAGCTCAGCTGTAGCAGTCCAGTCAGGACCCTCCAATCGATCAATGATGAACGATAGACACAGCAGCTACTGGGGAAGGACTGTCAATCAGCTGAGCTTATTAGTATTTTCCATGATATAGAAAACAATGCCTTTATAATATTAGATAATTTAGCTGTTTTGCAACCGATACTTTAAGAACACAGAAATGGATGTTCTATAATCTGTGAGGTTATAACAGAACTTTTCGTTAACTCTTTGCTCCATAGTATATTGTGAACATAAAGATCTACATTGTAACATTTACATGGAACAGAATGTCTGTTAATTGTTTTAGATACAGGATCAGAACCAGACCTCTGTATCTGCTGTGCTCAGAGTGGGGCCAGTGCTAGGGTGTTCGGCACCACCCTGCAAACTGTGTTTGTGCTTTTCAGTTTAACAATTTAACATTTAACAACAGTGGCCATCTTAGACTGTAGTAGGCATGTAAGCATCTTAAAACACAATCTTGTAACCATAATAAAAGAAAGCAAGTTATAGTTACTACTGTACAATAGCGTCCTAGTCTCCACTATACAATTCCCACTTTATTTAAAAAACCGCCATACAATATACACTATATATCTTACCATTCATGTGTCTCCATCCTCCCAGTATTCCCAGTTCATGTTTCTCCAGCCTCCCTATATTCCCCATCATGTGTCTCCAGCCTCCAAATATTACTAATTTTTCTCTCTAGTCTCCCAGTATTCCCAATTCATGTTCTTCCAATCTCCCAGTATTCCCTATACATGTCACTCTAGTGTCCACAGTATTCCCCATCATGTCTCTCCAGCTTCCAGCCTTTTGACTCCTATACTTTACTCATCTTTAATATCTTCCCTCCTTGTTTTCTGCTGCTCTCCTCCGCAGCTCTCTCTCTTTCACTCTGACGGTGGCGTGACCTAATGTCACGTCCGCATCATTTGCATAGGTCACTGCTGTGGCAGTTATGCAGATCAACTGTTCTGTGTTACTGTCACAGGGCGTGATCCTGACATGCGCCCTCCAGATGTTACGCTAGTGTTACTTCGTTCTGTACGAGCCCGTTTTCCTAGGAAATGGGCTGTGCTTCCCCTCCACTTGCTAAAGTGGGCAGAAGCATTTAAATTGTACAGTGTGAGAGGGGTGTCCCACACTTAAGTGGATCAGCAGTCATACGGACTGCTGATCCACACGCTTTACTTAAGGTAGAATTATGGCAACTCAAGCTGTCATAAAGCCCATACGAGAGAGGGCAGGGACACGGAAAGCGTGCGGGAGTCTGGATCTGGCCCACAGTGGCTGATAGCAGGAACCCCTTTGAGCCTCGATTGCCTGCAACGAGGAGTGGGGGATGAGCGCCTCTTCTGCCTGGCATCGGTCTGAACTGCATCCCCCCGAGGACCGCATCTCACTGGCCTGGCTCGGAGCTTCCAGTAAACATCCCCTCTGCATCCAGCTTTCTGTGTGTGCGAAGGGCAACTACTCCCATCACAAGCATGGAATTATGAACCATTCACCCTGCCTTCATAAAATGGTGACAGTCAGTGTTGCTTGCTTTCTATATTTTCCTGGAGATCTCAGAGGAAAGAGATAGATGCCGGAATGGGGGCAAAGCTTAATTATGTGATTTATGCAAATAACATCATTAAGCCCCATCCCCTGTCTATCACTACTCTAATTCATAGTGTTCTAGGGGGATAGGGTGGGGCTTGATGACGAAATCCATGTCATCACGTCCCGCCTATCCCTAGTAACAATAGGGATTACTATAGTAAGAGGCAGGGGGACATCTCATGCAGGAGATTTGCCTGCTCTCCTAGGATACCGGTAGTACTGCCCGAATTTTTGCATGCGTAGTATGGTACATACCATTTAGGTTCGTAGATTGAGTAAGTGCGATCTTTGAGAACCACACTTTAAAATTTAAGAAGGAAAATGCGAATGGTTATATAAAGAAGCCCTATGGCACTCTTAAGTACCTTAAGGTTTCTAAAAACAGGGGTGGGTTAGGGGGCAGATCAGATGAGTTAGGTGCAGATTTAAGAAGATCTGTGCGTAATGGAAGTGCACATTTACATCCACAAAATGTGGTTGCTTTGCATAAGTTTGGATCCAGTCCACAATGGCTAACTCGAAATGTGGTTGTCATTGCAGTGCAACAATATTTGTATTATCTGTCCGTCTAAGTCGTGCAATCTAATAGAATGCTGATCTAATTTTGTAGACAACAATAGTAAGTCAGTCAAGCATCACTTTTTCAAAGCTTCAAGGTACTCTGTATAATGTGGGACCTGGTAGGAAGGCATCCATCCAACGATAGCATAACAATGTGCTTATGCTAGTGCTGTTTTGAATACAAAATAAGACTAACAGCCCAGAATATGGCAGCCAAGGGAGCTGCAAAAGCAGAGAGCTCTTTAGCCAGGCTGAACAGCAGTCTGCTCCATATCTCAGGCAAAGAAAACACAAGATCTGGGCGTCCAATTGGAACTGAATGTTCAGAATCTGCATACAATACTTATTAATCTGTTTATTCACAATAACATGGGGCATTGAAAAACTCACTTTGCATCTAAGAGAATGCATATAGAGCTAATGATAAAAATGATGCAAATCTGCTCAGTTGGAGGATTGTCTTTTATCCTCCATAAGAACAATTAACATGTTCTCCTTATGCTCTGTATATTGCATTGTATATGAGTACTGCTTATCTGTTTGTAAAACACTTTATATGTTTTCAGCATTCTGTAGGTTTTTGGTTTAGTGTCTTTTTTTTTTTTTCTTGTGCTGCCTGATTTGTTTTGAGATTTCAGTACAAGTTATGTCTGTGGTGCTGAAAATATGGCCAGCATCTGAGGGAAACTGGCTCACAGGGTCCTCTCTTCTACTGCACCTTCTATATTAAGTTATTTATTTAATGCCACATCTGCACACATTACAGACATCAGGATTACCCATGATGCTTGGTTATTCTCATCGGTTATATAAATAATAAGGTCTAGCTAGAACCATTTCTGGTTCTGAGATGCATGTGTCACTGTTTAATTGTATATTGCAAACATTATAGTCCATGCTCAGTTTTTCAGATTAGATATTAAAGGTGAAATATCCATTGATTCACATCAGTCACTAGAGTTGTACACTCATGTGAATATTTTGTTATTTGGTCAAATGAGGATCTAGATTGCCATACAATTTCTAATCCAGGGCTATTATTTGTGTTAACTACTATTCTGCCAGTTGTTATGAACATTTGCACATTGCTTTAAAGATATTGGGCCGTATTCAGACCACCGGGCGTATTGCATATACGTCCGGTATTTACCGAAATTGTATACTGCGCATGCATAGTAATTTTTTTAACGTATTCTACGTATCTCTTCAGTACGTAGATTGCGTATATGCGGTCTTAAAGACCGCATATACGCAATCTACATACCAAAAAGATACGTAGAACCCATTCATTCTCGGTAAAGTAAGCATAATGGGCCGTATTAAGACCACCGGGCGTATTGCATATACGTCCGGTGTTTACCGAAATTGTATACTGCGCATGCATAGTAATTTTTTAACATAATCTACGTATCTCTTCAGTACGTAGATTACATAAAAAATTACTACGCATGCGCAGTATACAATTTCGGTAAACACCGGACGTATATGCAATACGCCCGGTGGTCTTAATACGGCCCATTATGCTTACTTTACCGAGAATGAATGGGTTAATGCTATATTTAAAACTGAGGGTTTGTTATTTCACAAGAAAATAACCATACACTGTTAATATGGCATAGATTTGTGATCTGAAATATATGTAAAACAATCAGCAAAAAAAAAAGATCTACAGACTTGATAAGGTTAAATAATCCGGACCACATAGAATGAGGAAGTTTAGTCTACCTCCCAGTTCTGACACATCCCTGCCCATCTAATCATTATGGAGGGGCCGTTTGCAAATGAAGCAGCTTCCCCTGCCGCTGCCGCTTGCTAAATTGGTGACATCTGTCAGAGAGAGGATTAGTCATATTTCATTTAAATAAGTCACTGACTCCTGAAATGAACTGCATGGTCTGAGGAGGAGAGGGGGGAGGGCTGTGGTGCTCATTGTTTGCGCCTCCAGCCTCCCTACTTTTCTCCCTTGCCTGCTGTGACGGCTCTGACAGAGCTTTGCTATGTGTGTACTAAAGATGTGAGGGGTGGGGATGCGAAGGTCTACCATTTTCAAGAAAACATATAACAAAGGACTACAGTGTTTACCTGAAAGCAAATGATACAAATACACGTATTATTTATTTATGTGTACAATCTCTATTCATAGAGCAGAACTTGTATACTTTCCTTATTTCTTAATCATACAAGAAGAGTATTGAAAAGCAAACAAAGATAATTGAAAGCTGAGGATGGAGGACTTACTAGATGAGACCTCATTACTGACATATATCAATGCTCAGTAATCATGAATACCAATAAGCCATAGTTTTAAAGTCATATAACTGTGGCGTCTATAAGCCTCCAGGAGGTGCAGAGCGCAGTTCACAAGTTTAATACCTGTTAGACCATGTCCCTCAATGCTTTTTTACTTTCTTTTATAAGCACAGTCATTACTGCTGACATATACATTGAGAATATACACTAAACATATACAGACACACTTCAAAAAGCAGAATATAATTTGTGCTAATTTATTTTATTTTTTTCTCTTTCTTAATTTTCAAGAGTATTAGTTACTTCATATATACTTTTTTGTAAGAGCTAACTATATTTTTATATCTGATGCTGCAGCTTGGCTTGAGCTGTGGGCTTAATGCTGAAAAGTAAAGTCGAGTACACGCTTTACAATTACTGTTTGGTTGACAGGCCTGATAACGGTATGGTGTGTATGCTGGAATGTTTTGTAGAAACACAGACAAAATCGTGGAGAAATGCATCCATATAATAAGGCATCAGATTGGTTTACATATACAATCCAATCATCGCTGTGCTGATCTTATTAGGATGACACACTGCAGTGGTGAGCTTGGTCCACTTTTGTTATTTGCTATTGGATCATTTTGCCAGGAGCCAGGGAAATTGTGAATGTGTGTACCCAGCATTACCAGATCTCCCAGTAGTCCAAGAGTACTGCCTCAGTTTTGTGGTCTTCCAGATGACAAAATGTATTCAATTGCTTTGTGAATAATATTAGAGCTAAATGTAATGCTCAATGAAATGCTGGCATAACCCCAAGTGATTCTAGGCATCAGGGGCGGATTGGCCAAAGGACTTACAGGGAATTTCCTGGTAGGCCGGTGGGCTCTGGAGGCCACTCAGCAGCTCTTATTTAAGAAGACTGTCATGGATGGTGGTTGCTAAACTGATATCTGTATAGAACAGAGATCATTTGAATGTTGTATGTATTGGGTGGTGGTCATTAGGATGCTGTATGTTTCAGGCGGTGGCAGGGGCATCACAACTTTTTTTGAGGGGGTGGTGAGACCTTAGCCCTCCCACTGGCGCCCCATCTCATCTTGGTGCACCCCCCCCTCCTTGTCATGCACCAAGCGCAATTGTGCCGCCGCGTAGCGGTGACACGCTAGCAAATGGGCGTGGCTAACCCATTGTGGGCGTGTTCAAGACATTGGGGGGTCAACCCATCATGTCTCTAGCCCCCCCAGTTTTCCCCATCATGTGCCACCAGTCCCCTCCCCCAGTACTCCCTGCCTGACATGCACGTTTTATGGTCCTCTAATGTGTAAGCTAGCCTGTATGTGGTAAAGTAAGTGAATTGACTTCTACTCACATAGCCCCTTTCACAGACATACAGTATACATTGATCCATGCTGGAACTAAGTAGTCATCATTTTTTTTTTACATTAATTATCTGCATTACATTTGCATTTAGAGATGTCTTTGCACATATTTTGAAGTTTTGATACAAATCTTAATATCTATAACTACTACAACTATCTTACTATAGGGACCAATATCATTTAAGTGTCAAATTCAACATTTTTTTAACCACAATAGCCTCCTAGTGTCATAAAGAGCAAAATACATATTTGTAATTACAATACAAAGGAAGCCGATGCTTAAAGTTAACAATTAGCATGCCTCTGCCAATCAAGTCCACATGCGAGCATATCCGCATCAGAGCTGCCGGTCGGAAGCCCATCAATATCAGGAAGTGATGGCCAAACGGCATCTTGCCATAACCCAAGAAAACAGCTGATGCACAAGAGCCATGTTGTCAGTCTCCATGTCAGTGTCCAATGCCTTTTAATACATGCTCCATGTGTTGTCTCCAGGATTCTAATAACCCCCTCATGTCTCCCCAGTTTCCAATAATCCCCCTGTTGTATCCCCAGCTTCCAATAACTCCCCTCATGTCTCCCCAGCTTCCAAAAATCCCCATCATGTCTCTCCA